>OOFC01003476.1:11413-23488 GCA_900323345.1 Pseudochromis fuscus | reverse complement strand
CGTGGCTGACCGCCACGGCGTCACCCAAGCACAGGGTGGGGCTTCTTTCTGTTGTGCAGGCAGGACACAACGTAACTGCAGTCACTGCTTGAAAGTGGAAATCAGGCATTGAACCAACTTCATCCATGTGCTACACATATAAAAGTAAAAATAACAACATTCACTCACGTATTTCCAAGCACAGACAGCATGACCTTTACCCCTGTAACCTATGACCTCTGCCTGTCATCCTGCTTTACTGTGTCTGTACACAGTGAGCAGGATGCTGCTCTGTGTAGCTTTTTCTGTCATGCAATCCAATGGAGAAAGCAGCCAAACCGACACCTTTAATAGTAGTGACTCTTTAATAATAGTGGAAGTCACTCACTGTCATCATGCTGACCACACTCTCACCCCTGTCTGTTGTTGCATCTCATACTGCACTTCATACTGTACCTCATACTACACCTCATACCGTTGCTTTATTTCTATTTTTTCTTCTATTTTTCATTTATTTATTTTTATTTCTTTTTTATCCAATGTCACTTTATGTACTACTGTAACACCTGAATTTCCTCTCTGGGGATTATTAAAGGAATATCTTATCTTATCTTATCTTATCTGTTTGAGCTTTGAGCCACACACAGTTTGACCTACAGACTCCCTTTAAAGTTGAAGAGTGTTGCAAGTGTTGTAAACTTTGTATTTACATGTTGTTGCTATGTTGTACTGTTTTTGAGTTGTAACAGTTGGAGTGTTTGAGTTTTGTATGCTGCCTGTCAGGTTTAATAATGTGTGTGCATTGCACACAAATTAAGCCACAAAGTGGCGTAATAATAATAAAGAAAGAAAGAAAAAAAGAAAGAGACCGATAGGACCGACCGATCGAAGTGTAGACTGTAAAACCAGGAACAGCACTTGTATGCACACGATCAGCTCCTCCATTTAAGCATTATTGCAGCGAGGGGGCACTTTGCCATATTATGCAAGAAAGACATTGTGATTTCTCAAACCTGAACAAATACCACATGTAGCAATGCAACACTGCTTTGTTAATCATGTTGTAACTAGAATATCCGCTGAAAAAAATATTTTTTTCATGGACTGATAGTAACAGGGTAACAGTAGTTTGTTAACAGCAGCTTGCTTGCTAGCGGCCGGTCTCCTCTGGGATCTTTTTCTAACCGACTAATTAACGGGAATCTTGCTCAACAGACAAGGTGTACTACAGGCAAAGGCAAGGGCAGCATAGTGAAAGCCCCAGCCAAGTCAGCCCAGAAGTCTCCCAGTCCTCCAAGGGAAGAATCTTCAGACTTGGTGGTCCCAGATGAGGTCCCAGAGTCCTGGAGGCAGACAAGCTGTCCGCCATGAAAGTTTAAAAACCGGTCAGATTCCATGTGAGTAAAGGTATAAACAGCAAGAAAAATGGCGGAGACATATGAAAGCTGTGAATCGCTATTGGAAGCTGGTCGTCGCAAATTTTTAACGTGTCCAAAGTTTGGAACACTTAGCGCCATCTGTCAGCATTTACGTCTGTAAACCAGCTGAAAAATCAATTCAAACGTCCAATAAATGCCAATAAACGGTGCAGTGAGATAGGGCCTTTACACACACACACAGACACATCACCAGCCTATCGCAAGGCCAACACACAAAAACTGACAACCATATACACTCATGGTCAATTTAGACCAGGAGTGACTAACCTTTTTTGACCCATGAACTACTTTTCAATTAGCTAACTTCTCGAGATCTACCAGTCCGTTGTCCACACCGCAAACCCACACACATTGTTTCCAGCCTGCAGTCACTACTCTCCACAACACTTTTTCTTGTTGTCACACAACCACTAGACATCACATCACAAACTCTCCCTCTCTCAAACACACAGAAATTACTCTCACACAGTTGCCAGTTTGCATAGTGCGCTGTAGCAAAAACCTGTTCTCTCTGCTCCTCTCTCTCACTTTCACTCTCACACACACATGCCAATCTGGATGATGAGCAACAGGCATAACTGACCTTAATATGAACCAAACAGAAACATAAACCAGGTACAAAATATGTACATTTCTGAGTTTGAAAAAAGGAAATCACCTTCTACCTTAGTGGGAGACCTGGCACCAGCAGGAGGAGGCTAGTTTCTCATAGTCAGGAGTGTAGGAGCTGGTTGCAAGACGTAGGCAGGCTGCAAGGTGGTCATCAGTCATTGTTGATCTGTACTTGGACTTGATGATTTTCATGTGCGAGAAAGCAGACTCGCACAAATAAGTTGATCCAAAAAGCCCTGTCAGGTTCAAGGCACATCTTCTGACAGTGGGATACTTCTTCACCACCAGCAGTTTCCAGAACACTACATGCTCTCCAGGTTGATCAGATGTTGATCTGGCTTTGAGCTCAATGTCCTTTTGCAATATCAAAATCTCATCCTCAAGAGCAGAGCTTTCCAAATCGAAAAGTAATTTTACTTTGGCGGCAATGTCACCATCAATACTTGCACCAAATGGATAACACATATAACTGGCTACAGGCTCAATGGATGCATAGTTACTAAATAGTTACCTCTCAAACTCTGACGAGATGCTCTGAACATGCTCCTCATAATCTGCACTGTCAAGCTGTGTCACACCTTTACCTTGATATTGTAGCTCTGCTTGCATATGAGGGAAGTTGTGCGGGTTACCAGGTTCTCGTACATCCAAAAGATCCAATCGAGGAAGAAAATAAGTGCAATGCCATTTATGAAATACCATGCAACTCCTGCAATAACACATCAGGGAGACAGGCAGAACATTTTACATAAGGAAAAAAGAAACAGCAACACGACTCACACGGGCACAGAAAGAAACAGCACTTCAAGTAAACCTCAAATCAGCCACATCAGACCACTGTAAAAGGGTCTCAACTGAGGAAAACAAACCGAAACGCTGGAGTATGGAGGCTATGGAGATCAGGACGCGTGCATCAAGGGCCATGAACAGGGATGAGGGGGGATTCATGCTCTCCCATGCTTGGGACACACGACTCCAGCGAAAATACTCAGGCAGAGGTCGCGGTGTGCTCGGTGGGGCGGATGGATCTGTTGGGCTCTCCACGACATGCCGTTACGGCGTGGGCGTGGTTGGTGTGGTTGGTTCTGGCCGAGCTGGGCGTGTCGCGCTGTCAACATCTGCCAGCTGACACGTCACAAGCTGTCAGACGCTCCTGAAGAAGGTGACAGCTGATCACGGAAACTGTCAAAAGCAAGGCAACAGCTCCATATATCAGGCCAAAAATTTAGGCATTGATGATCTTTAGGCAAAACATTGATGTGAAGCAGCAGGTCTGTATGCTCAGCATCATTCTCCTCCAAGTAAGCACAGAAAAGACTTCTCTGCAGACTACTGGCCCAAACTGAACACACAATCTTCATCACAATATCCATCACTTCTTTCATAGTTAAAGTCTTTCCACACAATGCTTTCTGGTGAATAATGCAATGATAACTCAGGACATCTGGGAAAGATTCACTTTCTTTGCACAATGGAAAGAACCTACTGGTGTGGCCCATCATAGCAGGCAACCCATCAGTTGTGATGGACATCAGCTTGAAGAGCGGCAGTTTAGTAATCCTGCCACATCCATCATATCAGTCGACTCCTCAAGTTGGAGGGAAAAGCACTCATGCATCAATATCCTTGTCAGTTGCTCCTCCACATCCACAGCCATTCCCTCACATCGTCTTGTCATAATATTGCAGGAGAGTTGCATTTCTTTAATGGCCGTCACAATCTCTGTTTTTTTTTTGAAGTCATCAAAAAGGCTAAAAGGCTTCTTTCACAATATCGGCGTCTTTGAATGGCTGTTTAGCAAGGATGTGACTGACACGATAGGAAGTGAAAGTTGTGGCCTTATCCTGGGTCAGTTTGGTGAAGACTGACAGTCATGCTGCAAGCCGTGCTTTCACATCCTGCACTATTGTGGCGCTTAAGGCGTTTTTGCAGGAAAATCCCTCTTGTAGCTCCTGTGTACTGTTTCAAAATGCTGCTCCAGATTCTTTCTTTGCCAGTGCCACTGTTGTATTGCAGATCAAGCAAACGAAATAAGAATACAGAAAAAAATGATTTTCATCACATTCATGGTGAAAATGAAAGGACTTAGCTCATTTTCCCTTCATGTTCTGTAGATTAAACATGACTGACGTTTTTCTTTTTCTCTTTTTTTTTTATATTTATTTGTGTTTAAGAGACTAATAGGGTGCCCAGGCAAGGACTCAAGATAGGCTGTGGTGTACATTTTATTTTTGAGTTCCACATACAAAAAAATCTTTTTTTATTTTTTTTTTTCCTACACCCCTTGCAGTTGACTTAGGATAGACCGTGGTCCACTGGTTGGGCACTCCTGATTAAGACAAATCACACAGAAGAGCTTTGAACCCAGAACCTTCTTTCTGTGAGGAACAATGCTAACCACAGTACCACCATGCTGCCTCCTATATGTATATCTTTCATTCTTATTTATACTAAACCTTCCACACAAAAATGTACTAAGGAAGGCTGTGTGCTTGTTAACCTAAGTTCCACTCTCATTGGGGTATATGCATTAATGGAAAAAGCTGGGGGCAGAGTACAGGATGATCTGAGATTTTTAATTAATAATCACTTATTTTAAGTGTGGGTGTGTTTAAAAAGCACCAAAACATGTCATATATAAAATACAGATTATCATATTTTAGGGAAATAAAATAGGCTTCCTGGTCCTCTCCTAACGTCTTCTGAGCTTCTGGGGCCCTAAGGGTGAGAAATTTATGGCCCCCCGCCAAGTCTGTTGGTGAGAGTATTTTCTCTTTGACCTGCAAGAGCAGGGGTGGGCAATGCTGGTCCTCTAGGGCCGCTATCCTGCATGTTTTAGATGTGTCCCTCTTCCAACACACCAGATTCAAATGACCTACTCCTCATCCAGCTCTGTAGAATAACAATCCTGGTCATTTAAATCAGGTGTGTTGGAAGAGGGACACATCTAAAACATGCAGGATAGTGGCCCTTGAGGACCAGCATTGCCCACAATGTGCAAGAGGCAGCAATGTACTGCGAGGCATCCAGTCTGCCAAAAATCAAGAAGAAGAACAAGAGTCTGTCTGTAACATAGACTGCATTATATACTCTTTATATGTCTATGGACTATATGTTAAAATATTTACAATTTGTACTTTACATTTCATGTGCCCAGCTGTGCATCTCCACCACAAGGGGGCACTGGCATAACAGTTAAGAGTCTTGTGTGTGACAATGTGTCTGTAACTAAGTAATTTGTTTACATGTTCAGTTTCAAATGCAAAACTTGTGTTTGTGCAATATTCTGTTTATGTTTTTGTGCAAGAATGCCTCAACTTTTTAATACTGGCATTAAATAATTACTATTTCACAGAGCACTGGTATCCTGCCATTTGTATTAAATTGTATTAGGATAGTTCCTGAAACTGGCTTAATATGGTACGGTGCCACCTAGAATATTTTTCACTCTTCACCACTGACAAGTACATTGTTTTTTTTTCTTTAATGTTCTGTCATACATGTGGACTTGTATACGTATGAACACAATCACTGTATGAATGCGAAAATGGGGTTAAAACATTTGTCATGCTGCTGCATACTGCCTCACAGCAGTTGCTCAGACACTGAAAAAGGGCCCGAATGCATAAATCTGTGTGCAGATATGGACAAATGGCAACATTCACAGTTGTTAAAAAGTAATGGTATGCCAAGGATCAGATCACTGAACTGGTTCGACAGGTGTGTGACGCAGACAAAGTATTCCAGGAAGTTGTCAAATCTCCAAATGCAAAACTTGCATGTGTGAATATTCATCTGTTATCTGGAAATCCCTGCTGAAATGATCAGTTCCTCCTGAGCAGAGCCTTTTCAGCAGACAGAGAATAATGCAAGGTAAAAAAAATCTGATTAATCTTTTTCTTTTAAAGCTAAACTCTTTTTTACAGGAATTGATTAATTACTATACATTCAGGTTAACTCTGGAATCATGTGCTTTTCAAGGTTCATCTTTACTTACAAAACTCTCAACCAATATTAGATTCAGTTTTGTGTTGTTTTGTTATACTTTTTAATCAAGATGAGTTAAAGGAAAGAAAGAAAGAAAGAAAGAAAGAAAGAAAGAAAGAAAGTTTTAACCAGGAAATGATGATGCTGTAAGCAAATCCAAATTCTACATTTTTGCAAAGTTGCATTACACAATAAGCTTGAGGTGTGAACTGTTATTCACTTAATCAGAGAATGGACAGTGATTAATCAATATCTCATATTTGCCTATATTCAGCACAGGAAGTTTTTCTCCATCTATGTATCCACTGATAGTCTGCACAAATTATACTTTCAAATCAAATGAATGAGAAGGATGAAACCTAAAAAGCCTTTTGAATCGCTACAGTCTGTGGTAATGTGACCACTTATCTATATGTACTGTACAACTTTAACACACACAAGTTAGATCAGGCAATATTATATAGCTTTCTAAACACACACTGTCAGTTTAGTAGTGTCTGAACGTAGGTGAGGGTAAAAAAACAAAATAAAATAAAAAAATCACACAATGTCCATGTTAAAAATATGGATCAAGCTTTTCTGTCACCTTTTTTTTTTTTTTTTTTTTAAATTTCCTGTGAGCCTTTGATACATGGGTCTACAATGACAGGGTCTGCAAAAATAGGTATATTGTTCATGAAATGTTCACACACTAGTCTATTCAAGACTAGTTAATGCAAATATGTGAAGGTAAGAAACAGTTAATACAAAGTCAACCAGGGAATTGTTGGAGCACAAAATGTTGTGTACATCTGGCACAGGGATTTACTTCAAAAGCCTTGTGCAGCACCACCCTGTGGTCTTCAACTGTCCTTTCAAAAAAAAAAATGGTTGTATTTATTTCACAGCATTTTAATAAATTGGGCTATATGGATTTGTTACAAAGTTTATGTGATCACTTCATAAATTATGAAACCTTTGTAGAGCTGAACAATAGATAAGTGACTCAGAGCCGGATATGATAGACACATTTCAGAGTCACCTGGTTTTAATAAGAGCTTCACCTTCACACTTCTTCAATTTTTACATTCCACTGTCATGCATCAGACATAATCATCCATGCTATCACTGGCCTTTCTGTTGCTATGCTGATCAACAATCATACACAGTAGTCATGTTAATGGATGACTACATGTCCTCAAACAGGATCAAGCACAAGTTAATGTAATAATAACAATCAAGTCTTCCACCTTAAACAGAGGCTGAGATCAACCTTATATAACACCTTGAAGTTTGGAGTTTGTTTTAAGAATGTTCACACATCCATTAAATGAAGGTTTACATGTCTCCTACCTGGTTAGTTTTCTTTTCTCTTTCGTCCAGATGACAGTACCCAAGGCAGCCGTGTACATGGCTATTCTTCTGGTTGTTTGTAGCAGTCTGCAGAATCAGGAATACGGCCAGTCCCTGACTGTCTTCTTTGAGGTAAGAAAGAGGATTAAGTAGTTAAAACACCAGATGCTGTGTAGTCTGTACCATTACATACTGAAACCTCTGTGATTTGGTTACATCATTACAGTCAGTGTGACATTCTCTATGAATAATGTATTGATCTTATTTATAGTTGGCATCTAGTTACAATTATTGTTCTATACAGAAACTAACAGCTAAAATAATTTACTTTTTTTTCAGAATGAAATGGGATCAGATGCATCTCATATTCATACCAGAGAAAAAAGATCGAGTGAGTCGCATTTTATCAGTATTGGTAGAATGTATCAAGTCATTCAAGCAAAGAAAATGAACTTGTGACCACTGAATGTGTCCCATCCTTGTCACTTATTGCATTTGTTCACCAGTGATACAGTGTTTGACTATGTCTGTTTCAACTTCAGCTTCCATAAATGACACTGAATATGTGCTTGAAGTTGTTGTAACTGTCTCCAACCTGGAGGAGCTGCGAATGAGTCTGAACACAAGCATATTTCCTTATGAGCTCAACAGCACTGGTGAAATTACCAGTGTTGGCATCACAACAGGTATATCATTCATTTTACTTGCTTTGTTATTTGCCAAAGCTCATTACATTTGTGTGTCTGTCTATTTTTGTGATACAGGAAAGCTACTAAGCAGTCAGGTTTGAATTTTTAATTTCATAATGAGGGAAAGCTTTAACAAGACAGTGTTGCAATTTCTCCACAAGAGGTCAACAGTGTTCAGTCTGGATTGTGCCTCAGCCGTGGTTTGTGCTCACTAAGTGACAGAGGAACACAATTTTTTCAAGGAAACATGCAATTAAACCTTAATGTTGCTTCTTCCTATAGTGTGTTTATCAAATGTGATGGGATACCAGTGCACATGTGAGGAGAACTTTGCTTGGTCATATAACAACTGCATTACCCACAACGCCTGTGATGTCATCATTGGGGACACATGTGGATGCATTAATGGCCTCCCAGCTGATGGGCAGTACTGCCAGCCCAACACAAGCCAAACAGGTAGGCCTGGGGGCGATCACACAATAAGTCCTTTCATCAGTACATTTACTGCTTAAAGGAAGTGTACTTGTATAGTACTTTCACTAGAGTATGCTAGTGCATTTATCTGACAGTTGCAGTGATTGGTTACTTTCAAATGATTTGAAAATATATACATATAGAAAAAAAGGAAAAGGAGATCGACCGGCGGATTGGGGCGGCGTCTGTAGTGATGTGGTCGCTAAACCGGTCCATTGTGGTGAAGAGGGAGCTGAGCCGGAAGGCGAAGCTCTCAATTTACCGGTCGATCTACGTTCCAACCCTCAACTACGGTCACGAGCTTTGGGTAATGACCGAAAGAACAAGATCGCGGATACAAGCGGCCGAAATGACTTTCCTCCGCAGGGTGGCCGGGCTCAGCCTTAGAGAGAGGGTGAGGAGCTCTGTCATCCAGGAGGGACTCGGAGTAGAGCCGCTGTTCCTCCATGTGGAGAGGAGCCACCTGAACATCTGGTAAGGATGTCCCCCGGACGCCTCCCTTGGGAGGTGTTTCGGGCATGTCCCACCGGGAGGCGACCTCGGGGCCGACCCAGGACATGCTGGAGGGATTATATCTCTCGGCTGGCCTGGGAACACCTCGGGATCTCCCCAGATGAGCTGGTGGAAGTGGCTGGGTAGAGGGCGGTCTGGTCTCTCTGCTGAGGCTGCTGCCCCCGCGAAACGGACCCTCCGGATAAGCGGGAGACGGCGACGACGAGGAGAAAAAAAGGAATTGTTATATTGTAAATGAAGCCAAAACCACTCAGAATAAAAATCCCTTTGGCTCAGGGGCCTTGACCCAAAATGTCAGCAGCTCTGTGTGTAATGCTTACACAGTAACACCCACACAATGTACACAAAACCAAATACACAAATGTGTGTAGAATCAAAATTTACTCTACATCAGAATGTTAATCATCATTCAAACACAATAAATATTAATATAATGCTGACAGAGCCCATTTATGCCTCACAGAAAGTACTTTTACAGTTATACTTTATGTATATTCTGGTAACAGTACATATGTGCTTTAGGTTACATAGGATTTTGAGCAGAAAAGTCAAAAGACCAAGAGATCAAACTACATAAGTCGAGGTAGAATAAGTCCAAGAAGATTGTTTAATTCTTGATAAAATATTCATCAGTGAAGAGTTTGACTTTAAATAGTGAATATTTGTGCATACAATTGTCTATTTTGGCCAGTAGATGGTGGTATGCATACATGAAATCCTCCACTTAAAAGCTGGGTTTGTGCCTTTTGTATTAGGATAATGGCACAAGTTCTTTTGGTCTAATAAGAAACCCAAAGTGCGTTCATGAAACATGAAACAAAGAACCACACAGAGCACATGCCTGGGAGAAAACTGTGTGTTTTATGCAGAGAGATGAAACCTGGCATCACTTTTTCAGAAAACCTGCTTCTTTGATAAGTGATGTCAGTAAGAATGAAAAAGAAGTTTCACTGTGTAAGAATGAAGTACAATAGGCTGTTAATTGTACCTGTACTAGATTTACTAATATTGTTAACAAATAAGAGACATTTATTAAAATGCTTTCTGTAGAAACTGAGACGACTGTGTGGCAGCATCTTGTATCTTTTTTATATCTACAGTTTGTAAATATGTCCAGTGAGTTTGACTCATTCAGCATTCACAGACCATATCAAATTGAAAAATGGCCTACGAAGTTTGTAGGATCAGCACAATTTACACCACTGTTGATTGCAGTAATTATGACTGATTGTTTCTTGCCCTCATAGCGATCACTTGGACGGACAAAAATGATGTTTAATGTTTTATGAATGAATGATTTTTTTTTTTTTTTTGCAGTGACATCGACAACACCAATGTTGATGACAACACCATTAGCAGCAACTCCCCCACCAAACGGTAGGACACATGAAATGAAAAGAATAAAGGTTTCTGAGGATTTCAGTTGTGTGGAAGTAAAGTCCTATAGGTATGGGCAAGCAGACGGGACATAGAAAAACTCGAACCATGTTATTAACATGGACTCTCTCCTGTTCACCTCTACAGATCCAGTGGACATTGAAGTTGACTTGAGCATTACAGTCTACAGTGTGCCACCAAATTTTATCAGTGTATTCAGGGAAAATCTGAAAAATTTCACTGTCCCCCACCCCATCACTGAGTCTTTAAATGTATCAGCCATATTGTTCACCACAGGTAAGAACTTTATCTTCCATCCATCCATTTTCTATACCTGCTTATTCCACACTTGGGTCGCAGGGGTCTGCTGGAGCCTATCCCAGCTGAACTTTATCTTATTTAATTGATTTTGAACAATCACTAAACCATCACGTGTAATTTATGTTAATGTCTTTCAAAGGTTGCTATCCAAACTCCACTGGAGAACTGCAGTGTGAATGTGAGGAGAACTTTGCTTGGTCATGTGACAAATGTAACATCTATGGTGCATGCAGTAACGCCACAAGCCCAACCTGTGGCTGCATAAATGGGTTTCCCTCTGACAGACAATTCTGTGAGCCAATCACAAGTAAGCATCACTACCTTGTAACTGTTGAGACAAATATTGACAATGTGTGCCTGGGGTATCGACATAAATATGTCTAGTTTTCTGTGGAATTATCAGTTTGACATGTGTACATATAATTAAAGGAACAGTGTGTAATTTTAGGGAATTTATTAGCAGAAAGGGAATGTAGTATATTATTTATAACTGGGTTATCATTAGTGTATAATAACTGAAAAACAGAATATTTGTGTCTAATTACATGAAATCAAACCCTTTATATCTACATATGGAGCTGCTCCTTTTTTACAGAGGCCGCCACCTTTGGCACCATACTGCTACAGTAACCCAGAATGGCAAACCAAACCCTGGCTCTCAAGAGAGCCTTTCTCTTTTGCTCATACTCATCATTAGACATCTTTGGACAGCTTTTTGGTATCTGACGGCCACTGTAGTTCTCATACAATACTGGAGGGGGCAAATTTTCAGCTGGTTTCAACCTGAAACTTCATCAATAAATTACACACTACTTCACCACTACTGTACTTATTACACACTCTTGCATTAAATGTTTTAGTGTTTGCTAGGCAAAAAAAGTGATTCATTCTTCATCATCACAGGTATTACTCCGTGTCCAACATCAACTCTTGGTATGGAAAACATTTTTCTTTATTTTTTCAAAATTTCAGTTGTGCAGAAGAATTGCGCTAGCAGGACCATGGACATGTGCTAGCAGGGGGGATATGGAACTACACTCATATTGTTAACAACCTGTGAATATTACATTGCATGATGGTGACAATCTTTTCATTCCCTCCTGTTCTCCTGACCACAACACAATGACAACAACAGCAATGTCAACAACTACACCACTAATGTCAACGACTACACCATCAATGTCAACGACTACACCATTAATGTCAACAACTACACCACCAATGTCAACGACTACACCACCAATGTCAACGACTACAGCATCAACAACTACTACACCACCAATGTCAACAACTACAGCATCAAAGACTACACCATCAACTACACCATCAATGTCAACGACTACACCATCAAA
>OOFC01003475.1:8954-19947 GCA_900323345.1 Pseudochromis fuscus | reverse complement strand
GCTCGCCCTCCACATCCCCGTGATTCACGAGGTCGTCATAAAAGCTATTGTCCTGCATCGGAGGAACAGGGAAGGGGGAAGTGGAGGGCTGACAGATACAGAGGGCGGTCAGAGGGGGAGGGCCTGGAGATATGAGGAGACACCAACATGGCGGGGAGAGGAGAGGAGAGATTATTGCTCACTCTAACAAAATTCTATAATAAATGGATGATGCTGAATTTTACCGGTACTGCTGTGTGATGATAATGCCGGTTATTAACTCAGCTTCTGGAGCTCCTCTGAAAACAAGACTTTCATACATTTACATTTAATTGATTAACAGCAGCAGAAGGAGATTTGTGTAGTCACCACAGAGTTAGAATGAAGTTGTGGTGAATTTGTTGGCTCCATCCAATCATTTTTAAGCTTTTTTTTTTTCAATTTGCACAGAGAAAAGTGAAAGAAAAGTCAAAATATTGCAAAAAAACAACACAAAGTGCAATAAATTACAACATACATGACCTTAATAACATGTTTTCTATCCTTGTGTAACTGTTTTTTGATGCACCAAACTCCTCTTTTGCAGAATTTACACAACTTGTCTGTAATTATATATATTTGCACAAGATGTGTCATAAATCTTTTTGGCTTTTTCCAGCTTCTAAAATGTCACAAATCAGAAAAAAATAAAAAGTTTGTAGACCAGTGGCTCGGAGCGTCAACAACTTTATCTCCTCCCAGCTCAGTGCCCTTGCAGACTTGACGCGATGACACTTCCTGCTCGTGACAGATGTTTGCGAGGGCCGAATCCACCAAGTTTGGAGGAATTTCATTTGGATTAAATCATTGTCTCGCTGTCACGGAAAGCAACAGCTACACAGAAACTCCAAAGTTTGCAGCAAAATGACTTCAAAAAGGCAGGAAGAGAACGATAAGGGTAAAGATAATGGAGTGAGAGTCTCCAGCATAAGGAGCTTTGCAGTTGCACTTTTTGACATTAATTAAATTCTAGTTGAACAAAGAGTAAAATGATTTCAGCTGAGGCAACATTGGAAACCTGTTTGGTTATCACTGATTATATCACGCACAGTGTCTTGTTCCTCGTGGCTTCTTTTAATAAATCCAGCTCTATAGATGTCTGTTTGATTAGAAAATATGCTTTGATGAGCTCCACAGCTTTTAAAATGGCCACAGCAGAAAGCCTTTGATCGTCTGTATGTCCGACCAAAGCACAGCTCCCAGTGTGTGGTTTTTTTCTGCGTGTATGTGGCCGCTGAGGGCTCCACCACCATATGGTCAGGTCATGTTTGGTTCAAGACTGCTTCTGGTGGAGCATTTTTGCTACATCTCTCTTGGCAGTGAAACAAAAGTGTCTCGCTGTGATGGAGGGGGGAAGGAAAAAAAAAAGAAAAAAGATCTCGCCAAGTAAAAGTTGAGGCGTCGTGTTGAATCAGACGTTAGATCTGATGTGGAAGATGATTCAGTGGATTTAAAATCTGAACACAGAAAGTTTCATTAATGATCTTTAGGGGTGTAAGAAAACATCGATACACTAAAATATCGCGATATTTCATGACACGATAAAGTATTGATTTTATTTGGAACACTGTATCGATATTTTATATTTCATCAGCTGCTAGTTTAGTGTTTCATTTATGTCTCCGACCAATTGTAAAGGGGGAAAAACATGCAATATATTACATTGATTATATTATTCCAATATATCGCATCATCACCCCTGTATCGTGATATGTATCGTATCGCCACACACCCCTAACGATCGTTATTGAATTCATTTATTCCCTTTGTCATGGCAACAACAGGAGGAAACTACAATCTTCATTGATGATATTTCCCAGAAATCGTATCAATATTGTTTTTTTCACACTTTAGAGACTTTTGTGAAAATAATGAGTTTCATTAATGATCTTTAGGGGTGTAAGAAAACATCGATACACTAAAATATCGCGATATTTCATGACTCGATACAGTATTGGTTTTATTTGAAACACTGTATCGATATTTTGTATTTTATATTTCATCAGCTGCTAGCTTAGTGTTTCATTTATGTCTCCGACCAATTGTAAAGGGACTTTTTTGGGGGGAAAAACATGCAATAAATCACATATTCCAATATATCGTATGGTCACCCCGTATCGTGATATGTATCGTATCGGCACACACCTCTAACGATCTTTCTTAGTTCATTTACTGCCTTTGTCAAGGCAACAACAGGAGGAAACTACAATCTTCATTTATATTTCCCAGAAATTGTATCAATATTGTTTTCTTTTGTGTAGTTTCCCCAACTAGAAATATCAGGAAATATGAATTAATATTCATAAAAATGACACAAAGATGTTTGATCTTGTGTTTTTTTAATGACAATCTAAATAAGCTTTTGTGTTTTTATCTTTGACTTAATAACCACATGTCAGGACGGGTTAATTGGACTCCTGTCTATCAATCTATTGCAAATCATTTACCAAATTATAACTCCCACACAAAAAAAAACACAAGTGCAGCATTAAAGTTGATAAATTAACTAATTAAAAGGCCAAAATACTGTTCGGAAAATTAATGAGTGAACACTTGAGGAAGCCAGATAATGTCGAGGAGGCAGATATGGAGGTAACCTTTTCACACCCCTGGTTTTATATTTATCTTCAGCATTTTCTCCACTCTCCTCCATAGAGCAAACAGCAGGGTTAAACACTGGCTTTCATTTCTGGATCACTGACATTCAGCAGCAACAAACACAGACAGAGTCGGAGTGCCCTGACAATATTCCTGCGACCCTTGAATGATTATGTGACGCTATAAAAAGACGACCGCGCAGGACTTCTTGGGAACATTTATTTGTTTTGTGCATCACACGCTCAGATTGGAGAACAGGCCAATCAGTGTACAGATTGTTAGGGAAGTAAAAATGATCCCTCGCACCAAGCTGGCTTTGCAAGCCAATTAAGTTCATTTTACTGTCGTTCAGCAGAGCGAAGAGCCCCCTATTTTGAAGTAGTTTCCAGGCAATGATGGCCCCAGCACCAATCAGTGGCCATAGCTCTATAGGGAGCCTGCTGATGAGCTTTCATCAGTGCTGCTAGCCACTTGTCCCACATCTCTTTCTCTCCCTAATTATGCTGATGAATAAGGCCGTAATAGTGATCTGTCCTCGACTGATGAGTCCATGCATTTGCCGTTATTGTCTTGTCTCGGGGGCGGGCGTGTCACGTATCACACAACTCAAGCTGAGTGCATTCAGGCCATCTACTCTGCTCTTTTTTTATTAGGATCATCTCTCCATGCCCCTCACTCGGCTGATGGGCCGACTTGCTGAGCACGGGGAACAGAGAAATCGAGATGATCACTCTTTCTCTCCACAGCCGGATGCTCCCTTCTCCACACTGTGGCGCAGACACACACTCAGCCGTGCACCGTCGCCTATACCTCTAAAATTCTCCAGCAAACATTTGAAATACGGCACACAAACACACAAAATCCCCGTGATAAATACTCCCCGTCCGACACCACACAAAAAAAAAAAACAGCATCTCGGAGCTCAGTTGCATCAGGTCGACAAAGCCTCGCATTTGTAGGCAGAGCTGGAGAGTTAAGCTGCAGCTTTACCTCTTAAATGCCAATTAATCACTCAGCGCTGGAGAGAGAAATGCAGAAAGCCCCAAGGGAAGTACCTTGTGGTTTTTTTCTTCACATATAGATTAAGTAAAATGCACCTACTCCTACTTGTTGAGTTGCTAAATTCAGACTTGTAGGCTATAAATCCTCAGGCCTTTATGCACGTCCACCACATGCAGATATTTCATCATATTTTTGCCGTCTTTTTTTCCCTTCCTGATCCGTTTCCATTTTAATTAGCCGCAGTGAATCTCATAACTTTCCATGTTTCACAGTAAACACACGGCTGGCTCGCTTCCTGTCCTGGCCAGCTTTTAATGTGAACACACTGAGCTCCAGTGCGGTAATCACACTCAATTTATTAATGTACAAGCTTCTGATCATAGAGGAGATTCATCAGGCGCACAGGGTATACAAGATGAGAGAACATACTGTACATGAGTATATATAGACTCTCCAGTGAGCACAGTTCCTATGCATCTGCTTATTCTCAAACATACAGACGAGCAGTAATTTCTTCTCGACTTCAAATGGGAAACATCTGCAGGAAGGATAGTTCAACACACTCAAGACAGAGGAATCCCAATCCAGCCCTTGGACTTAGCCTCTCTATTTAGTGCAATAAAGGGGTAGGGAGGTCCGATTCTTGATGACTTGAAGGGAGAGGGTTAAAGGGTAGGCCCTGGATCAGGTGGGGGGCGGTGGCTCAGGTGGTGGAGTGGGTCGCCTGTGAATTGTAAGGTTGTGGGTTCGACTCCCAGCTCCTCACGTATCGAAGTGTCCTTGGGCAAGACACTGAACCCTAAGTTGCTCCCAGTGGTGGCTAGCATGGCAGCTCGGTAGCCATTGGTGTGTGTGAATGGGTGAATGAGTTGCCTTGTAAAGGGCTTTGGGACCGAGCTAAGGTCGTGAAAGCACGATATAAATGTATTTATATTTACCATTTAGTGTGAGTCAGCGGCAACATGGAGGCAGTGGTGGCGAAAGGTCATCAGTTTAATGCCGTTTAGAGACCGTTTATTTGTGACAAATGTAGCAAAAAACAAGCAAGTTGTTGTATGTGTGTCTGTTCAGGCGTTAGCATCATTTTAACGTAACATTTACGTGTCTTGTTATACCTGTCAAAAATGCATGTTACTTGATAATCACAGTGTACTGCGACGGTCGCTAATGACGTAATAGATCTCGAAGGGTCGTCCCTTTTCATAGCCAATATTCAACCCCTACCCCTTGCAACTTGTACATTTACATAGCGCTTTCATCACATAAGCTAGCATTCCCACACCAATGGCTACAGAGCTGCTGTGCAAGGCGCTAGCCACCATTGGGAGTAACTTAGGGTTCTTGCTCAAGGACACTTTGACATGTGGGCAAGAGGAGGCGGAGATCGAACCCATGATCTTACGATTCGTAGACGACACACTCTAGAGTCGAGGGGTTGGGGTAAATACCAGAAATAGGACTGTGCTTGGATAGTATTTTTTCAATCAACAAATGTTTTTTAAAGTGCCCTCTACAGGAGACCCAGCAGGCCAAAAGCTTTATTTGAAGATTGGCTTTAATCCGAGTGTGTGTGTGTGTGTGTGTTGTCTGAGAGACCTGTGAGCTCTTTGCAGTCATTTACATGCATCAGTTCCTGGTGCTCTGTGTGGCCTGTGACACCAGCGCTGACAGCTGGCATGACAGAAGGTGGCGAACTGGGGGGAACGAAACAAATTGCCTTCATTTTCTTAGAGTGCAACCTCTTCAGGGAAACACCGGCGAACGTTACACAACTGCAACAAATCGGCAGGTCTGCGAAAATAATGACTCGCATGAGGGGCCGGCGCAGAGACGGAGAGCATCGCGTCCTCGGATGATAACGCTTTTAGGAAAACAAAAAATAAACTAACAAATACCAGAAAAAGAAGAGCGCATCCACAGATCGCTCAAAGCCAACCAGCATCCGTCACGAAGCTCTTTGAACTTCACAGCAGGCAACAAGAGATCTGCTGCAACAGGATCAGTCAAACCAGGGGAACAATAAAGAGCTCAGTTCCTCACTCCAGTGTGAAAAAGTCTCTTTTATCTTATATCTGCAATGTCCACCATATACCGTCTTCAATGCACCACAGCCCGGAGAACAAAAAGACTTTGTGAACAAAAGACGCATGGAGTACTTGTGCACTTTCAGGGAGTTCGGAGTAACGAGAGGAGCTTTGTGCATGAATGGGAAGTTTAATCATGAGTGGGTGTGTCGGGATCTGAGTGTGTACACCTGCCAAAGTGCCAGTAATTAGAATAAAGTTGTGGATTTCTCGGTTTGGCCAATTTACAATAAGACCGAGGAACCCCGCCATTGAGGTAAACACATGACTGGAAAACAAGCAGCAAGTCGGTCCCTCAGGAAACCCTCTGTGTGTAATTGTGAAGCACTCCACTGTACACTTCCTCCAAGCCTGTTTACTCTGAAGAAGAAGGAAAAAACAGAGGGTGTTGAGAAAGTAGCTGCTTAAGTGAAAACGACTCCTCAAATCCCATGAATAACTGTTAAGTCTCCAGACTGCAAACAAGCCGCTGGTAGATAAATGGCTGCAGATTGCCGAGATAATAGAGACAGAAAACAGCGACTAGTTTGCCTGGAGGCGCGAAAATAAAAGCAAAGCATCAGCAAAAAAAACAAGGGATTGGTGGTACCAGTGGCCAAAATGAAATGAACTTTAAAAAACTTCCAGCAGGGGAAACATCTTGCTCCTTGCACATTTCATAAAGACCTGTATTATTCACACGCCCTAAAAAGCTGTCAGATGTGTGGCGCTGCGTTTTATAAATGATACAATCCTTACCAGCAGATCCACAGTGGCTCGGGGGCCTCTGACTTGAGGAGGAACTTATCTGATCTTCACGGAAAGGCGGAGGTGGGTCTCCAGAGTCCCGTTTCCCCACTTCTCCATTATTAGCTCTGCCAGCCAAAGAGATATTGTGCTCGGTGACAAATGGGTGAGGAGCGGCAGGGTGCAGACAGTGCGGGGGAGGTCCCCCTCCATCTTTCCCTCCTTTTTTTTTTTCTTCTTCTCCCACCATCTCCTGCACGATCCTGAGCGCTGCAGCCGTGTCCTCCCCGATAACCATAATTGTGTTTTAAAGCCCCTGATTAAATTTCGCAGTCTCGAATGATATTGTTTTGCGATGAATCCTTATGAAAAATGCTTCACGTTAGGAGATTATGGAAGCTGTGTAGGAGGTGGAGGCGGAGATGACACTTTTTTTTTTTTTTTCCTGTAAACTTCTAAAGCTTCAATGGACGCTAAATGAATCCCTGCCATCACTCTCCTTCGTCTTCTTCCTCCTCCACCCACTCTTGCTCCACCCGTCTGTCACGCTTCACGCAGACATAAACACTCCCTTTCTGCCTTTTCACTCCACCAAAACACACCCACAGGCAAACAGGTTACAGACACGATTGAGAAAACTTTCCCTCAAGAAAAAAAATCCAAAAGAAGAAGATCTCAAAACTTCTGCGACTCTCATTACTTAACTATCATCATGTAAGTCTCCCTTCTGAGTGTCACAGTACCTCTGAGGGAGGCCGATTTTTTTTTTTTTTTTTTTTTTTTTTTTTTTTTTTTTTAGAGGTGACACAAAATGCAATCAAGGCGAATGAGAAGCCAGCAAATTCAATAATGGAGGCAAATGAAAATGGAACTGGAGACTCTGCACTTAAGGCCGGATGGGCTCACAGCCCTAATAAGCCCTCTTCTGTCACCGCTTCCCTGCATCTAAATTAAGCAGAGGCCCTCCAATCAGCGCGGGCAAACAAAAGAGGCCAGCCAAACACATGAGAGGGCTGCTGAATGCTAATGAAGGTAACGAACAGCCAGCGGTCGTCAATGATCAACACTGATGCATGTGGAAGATTTCTAATCTGGTACAGTGGGTTTTTAGTTTACAGCTGCAAACTGCATTTACCTTGGCTCAAGTTACTTTTTCTGAACACTGGGACATGCCAAAATCACACAATTAGCTAGACAATGTAGTCAGTTAAAAGCTGGGTGTCTAATAATTGATTTCACAATAAAAGCCTCTCTGTGCAGTGTAACAACAAAGGACTTTTAACGTTGTTACAAGAAGTGTTTACACATGACCAATTAAACTTCAAACAGAGGCTTGTGGAGGTAAATAAAGGCTCTAGAAACTATCTGAGAAAAAAATAGTGATTCATTACTTAAAACCAACTCTTCCTAACTTCCTGAATCCATCAAAACACAGCAAAACTGACAGGATGTCAATCATTCCTTTCAAAATAAAAGTGCAGTTAATCCCAGCACAGAAACTCAGTGGATGGAGTCAGATATACCTCTTACCTTATTTTTTTTCTGGGATCACGACCAAGTCAAAGGTATATGGCCTTTGTCTGCAAATGTGTCAAAATAAAATACTGTATTTAACAATGATGTGTGCAAACAGGACATGGAGGATGAATAAATGTTGAGTATTGGATTGGTTTGGTCCACAACAAATGGATGTTGTGCTAGATGTATTCACAGTTTCAACCTTGACCTTTATTAACCTTTTTTTGTAAATACAGGAACTCAAAAAAGTCACAAATCCAAAAAAAAGTACTTTCAGCAGTCGTGTGTTTTGGAAGTTTGACACTGAGCTTTTAATAGGTCTCACTGACCCAGAGGTCAAGCAACTCACTCATCAAATAAATTGCCACGTACAGTTTCCAAGTACAAACAACCCCTTTAGAATTGCTGTGCCATGTTGTTTTTCTCCAACAGCAGTGATGGGTTGTTTTACAGCGGAGTTACTCCCGACAGTCAGCCCGCTCTCTGCTCTGTTATTGTGCTGGAAATAGTGTTTTTTTGCTACAATTGTCCGAGATAAGAACATCAAACTAAAATTTAGAGGGCGCTGTGAATGGACCATAGGGGAGCCATGAAGACGGTAAAACTGCTGAGCAGCTGAGCTCATAACTTGAAACGTGGGCTATTATTAAATTCTTCAAAGTTTCTTTAGAGTACCTGCAGAGCAGAGCCATGTACACACACACACACACAGCCATGACATGCATTTTCACATTTACATATTTTCATGGCTTAAGAAGTGGTGAAAACAGCACTAACCTCTCTGCATTAAAAATGACACTTAAAATGGGCTAAATGGGCAATTTGTCATTTTCTGGCACAGAGCTGCGGCACTCATCCCTCCACTCGGGTAATTTGGGACACACCGACACGGACACACACACCAGCAAATCAACTATGACCAGTAAATTGCCTCCATCTGGTCCTACAGTGTATTTAGTGTGAGGGTCCAGGAAGACCTCCACTCTTTTCCCCTCGTCAACTGCACCTTCGACTTTTCTGACTCCATCCGTAGATGCTCCTGCACGGACATATTCATCAGTGATAATCACGGGCTAATGGATTTTCTCTTTGGAGTGTGAGTCACACACCAAACCTCGAGAGGGGCTCCAAAAAAATCCCAAAAATGTCATTAAAAGACGTCAAAGTCAGACAGGTTAGAGACGCCTGGGAGAGAATACAGACACACTATTCACTTCCCCACCAAAGCATACAAATATGTAGCAATGTCAGAGGGGTAGCATGCACCTTGTGGCAACACAAACAACCAGACCCTCGAAATGTAATTACCAGCAAATGAAAACATCCCTGCGCCTGATGTTATTCCACAAGTATTTTATGCCACTTCCTCCAAACTGCAGAGAAACAGGAAAAAATCCAAGGACAAAATATTGACGCAGCAGAGCTCTGACACAGCTTGTGCGTCCAATCATTACAAAAAAAAAGAAACAAGAGTGTGGTCACAAGTGATTGTAATCTCCAGAATAATTAATTCAGCTCTAATGAGGGAGTTTGATGAAGTCACGGCTGTTCGGTTTGATAAGGTTGGGGTTTTCCAGGAAGTGTTGTGAGCGGCGGAGGTGCTGAGTCATTCAGGCCTCACCACCCACCACTCACACTCCAAACACAAGTGGTTTGGCAGGAGGACTGTTGCTGTCTGACTTATCTTGAAGATATTTGTCCTCCAGGAGAAAAACTGAGGAATTTGGTTCATCCTGAACTGG
The DNA here is from genome assembly GCA_900323345.1 of Pseudochromis fuscus. Classification (NCBI taxonomy): domain Eukaryota; kingdom Metazoa; phylum Chordata; class Actinopteri; family Pseudochromidae; genus Pseudochromis; species Pseudochromis fuscus. The sequence goes on along the minus strand of OOFC01003475.1, from coordinate 10,259 downwards.
ACGACGGAGAATCTTCACATATTTCTCAGAGGACTAGTTTCAACAATTATCTGAGGAGTCAATAATTTAAAAACAAAGACATTAAACGGTCAAAAAATACTGTAATTTGTTGACATTTAAACTTGTCCTTAGATGAACTTTTCAGGTTGCACACACTCATCCTGTCTCTGCTTCCTCATGTAACCTGCATCATTTTCAGAGGTGGGTAGAGTAGCCAAAAACTGTACTCAAGTAAGAGTAGTGTTACTTCAAAATAATATTACTCAAGTCGAAGTAAAAAGTAGTCATCCAAAAAAATTACTCAAGTACAAGTAAAAAAGTATTTAGTAAAAAGACTACTCAAGTACTGAGTAACTGTTTTTAAATTATGTAATCAGACAAATAGAAAATAATGTGCACAACAAGCATAAATCAATTTACCAAAATTCTTCAAACATTTGTCCTATCAACGTGATTCCAGCTGATTCGCATATTACCTATATTACGGTAATGTACAGACTCTCTGCTTGTCGGCTTTCAGAATCAGCTGGAATAACGTCGCTAGCACAAATGGTTGAAATTACTTTCTGCCACCAGTTAAATGTTCGGGTTTAAAGGGTTTATTGGTTCCGTGATTAAGATCTTAACGCTAATGATTTAGCTACAAAACTACAAAACAAAATCCCTGTTTCCTCATATGTCACTCAGGGATTACCCACAATCCACCTTCTTAAAGGTACAGTAACACAGGTAAAGTGAACAAGTGAGACGCAGGATGCTGGGCGGATGTTGTGGCGATCACAGCGCCACCTAGCGGCGGACAGCGTATCGGCAAAACTCGTAAGTTGGTGCAATCGTAAGTCAAGGTACCACTGTACATCTAAATTAATAATAACGACTTGAATGTAGCCCAATGTGGCGGAGGAAGAGTAGCGTTTCTTCCTCACACATCACGTAAAAGTAAAAAGTATGGTGCAGTAAAACTACTCATAGAAGTCGGAGTAAATGTAATTCAGTTTGAGTTACACAGTTTGAACACACTCCCACTAATTTTCTGCAGCAGGCGTCCATATTGCCGTTCCTTTCGCTCCTCACAGTTCATAAAGCAATAAAGGAAAAATGAAAAGCAAAGATGAAACCTGGAGCGGCTACATGCAGTATCTGGTGCATGAATAGAGGTTTGAACACTTTGCGCATCAAAGGTTGTGCGGGTCAGGAGGAGCGCTGTTGTACAGTAATGTGGAGTAAAAGCTGCTGCACACTGAGCTCTGTCAGGTGTGGAGGTGTATCGGTGAGCCGGGGTCGGCCGCCGCTGACCTGCAGAAC
>OOFC01003474.1:0-24395 GCA_900323345.1 Pseudochromis fuscus | reverse complement strand
AACCAGAAACAGGAAGCTGTCATCTTATCTGTCATCTTTTAGGACGCTCGTGATGTACCGGTGCACCGTTGTCGTGGTTACACACACACAAATGAACAGCAACATTGGCAGAGTGGTTGTGAGCTTTTTTAGCCCACACGTCAACACAACGCTTTGATCGGAGAGACGCGTAGCTGCAGCCGCTCTCACTGACTCGCACACAAAGCACAATCGAATCACATGGAGGCTCAGGTTGCTATCAGTTATTGTCTAAAGGGAGTAAGGACAAAGTCTAACACAGTCGGTGTTTAGCAGCAACACAATAGTTGTCAAATAAAAGCTGAGAACTGCAATAAAAGCCACGGTTATGTCGTTTCCTTGCATCTTTATTGTACATTTAACCAAGTGGTTAAAGATTAGCTGAGGCTTTAAAGTGGCTCTTTGGCTTCACAGTTCATTTTTTTCATCATTACCCCTCAATTTATGTTTTGAATTGTGGCGATAATAAACCAGCCGCTCACTCCTAAATGCACATTCACATGAGTAAGTCCAGCCTTGATCAGCAGTCGCTCATTTACTTCAAGTGCCTGCTGTAGTATTGTACTGTGATGGAGGTATTACAGGCACAGTGAGTAACCTCTACAGTCCCCATTACAGGCTTGATTCATGTCAGTCACATTTTAATCAGACATGTTGGTTTGAAACTGCTCCAATCTTTTTAAATCACTTTGTACAACTTCTATTTTTAATCTAATATCTTTGTTCTGCTCCAATGCAGCTTTGATTGCTCCTCGCTCTAGTTTCTGTTCATTTATTTTCTTGTTTCATGAGATCATTTTCTCCACAAATGAATTAAATCAGCTCTGCAACAAACAATTATATTTTAATCATCACATTATTCTGCTTATTTATTCAGTTGAAGCCAGTGGAGCTGAAACATATAATTGGCAATATTTCTTTCCAACTTTTTTGACAACCACAAAACACATACAGCTAAAAATGAATACTGGAGCTACATAATATTTATATTTATACTGCACAGAATTACAGATAAGACTGCAAAACTAGACTGGAAGAAATACTAACCATCAAGACTCCTTTTATTCTTCAGCTGAGTCTGAAACCAGCAGATAAATGGTGTAAGATATACTGATGAGTCAGAGCATTTTGTGCCTTAAAAGTAATTAAAAGAAGCCTAGGATCAATTTGAAGACGCAGTGGCAGAGCTCAGATCTGCTTACTGCTGTTAAAATCCTGGCAGCAGAGTCCTGCACTGTCTGTCACTGATTTACAGTATTTCTGTTGGGAAAAGAAAACACTCTTACAGTGATTCAGGAAACTGAAAGATAACATCATGTCAGTAGTTTCTGTATCTTCAAGTTGGTACCAGAGTAAGGACCAACATCGGCCTCCGTCTGGTGTTTTCCTGGTGATCAGGAGCCTGTATTACCTGGCCTCCTGCCACTGCTAAAGCAGCAGACGCAGCTCCTGATTTATTGTCCTCACTTCCCCCAAATAAGCAGACACAGTCCATTACACCGCCACCATTACAACAGCAATCTATCCAATTAAGTTCCCATACAACGAGGGAGGCCGGACATCCAGAAACACGTCAAATATTTCTGACAGATTGACAAGCTGTTCAAGGTCTGGGCCCCTTTATCTCAGTTTATGAGGTTTGTGACTCATCCTTTTCATTTCGCCTTCCTTTCAGTGGCTCGTCGTGTAAATGTTGCGTCTAAACGAGGCTTTTAGCTAATAGATCTGTCGCCATGTAAATCTCATGATACCAGGATAACCCTGAGTCAACACCACAAAGCCGTATTTCTGGGAAACTCCACTCCCACTCAGCCTGAGACCTTGTGGGACGAGACGACCACACAAATAAAACCATATGCAGCGACGGCCGCTGATGTCACGTTGCGTCTCCACAACAAGGTTAAAGTGTTGTTGGTGGATCTTTGGGAGCAGATAGAAGATGGTCCAGTGCAGTATTATGATATGATTACAGTGTATTTAGTTGTACGTGCTGTACCAGCTGAGAGATATGGATAAAATGTCTTTTCTGTAAAAGTGCAGTTTGGTGATTATAATTGCAAAGACACAGATAAGTCACATACAGTCCTGAATAATGATGAACTTTGTTACTCAAAACCAACAGGAATTGTTATGAAAACTACTCCTTCTTTTTATTATCTATTAATGATTAAGTTTATTTTCTTTGATAATCAAAAACATTTTGTCTGCAGAAGGTCAGAAAATGCAGAAACTGGTCATCTGAGACAAGTTAATGTCATATCATGGCATGATTTACTGAGAAACAGTAGGAATTATAATAATAAATTAACTTGTTTATTATTAAAAAAAGTCATGCACTAATATTTCAGCTGCTAGGACCTTGAATTTTTGGTAATTTACTTTAAAAAAAAAAAAGACAATGGCAAAATAAAAAACAAAAACTAGACACATAGGACAATTGTTTGAACTGTAAAATATAAAACCCAATCACGGATTATTTTACATTGTTTTTTATTAGTAACTTTTTTTTTAATTAATAATCAGGACAATAGAATTTAATAAAACAATGATCATGTTACTATTTTAGTCACTGAATAATATTACTGCTTTGTTCCTCTATTCAGTGTCTTTTATAAATTTCCCTCTACACGCACGAGCCAAGCTACTTTAATAAACTAAAAGGGTGTCATGGTGTTCAGTCAAATGGACTGCATGCTGAAATTAAACTAATTAATTCAGCAATTTTGAATAATCAATTGGTCACTTCTCATCTGTGCCATGTTTTCAAAAGAGAGAATTAGTAGGGTATTTTTTAGTAGATTTTTTTCAGTTTTAACATGATTTGAATTTTAACATCTTTGCTTTTATTAAAACAAAAAGGTTGTTGTGTCGCATTTCTTATTTATAATGGTGTCTGCAATTAATTTGAAGAAGAAGTTGTGGTTGGTAATAATGAGTAGTTGCTGCCCTGGTTGTATTAAAGCCTTTACTTGTGGACAACACACACACACACACACACACACACACACACAGACACAGGCTGATGTCAGACTGCCCCTGAACATCGCCCTCGCTCTATCTCATGCTATGAATATTCATATCATTTGCATTACATACTTCATCTGGCACTTTGAAGGTCAGCACAGACACATAACTCCACCGATCCACAGTTTCTACGTCACTTGTTGAAAAGCATTTTTCTTGCTGAAATCCATCAAACTGAAGCAATTAAAAGCTCCACTTCCAGACATAACTTTCTTCTTCTTCTGATGACCTTGCACCAGTGTGATTCACAGTCCAGATTTAGCCTCCCGCTGCCCGCTTCATTACTTAAACTCACACATCAGCTGCACACATACTTCCTGGTACAGTATTTAAAGTTTGTGGCTGCCGGTTTATTTGTATTCACATCCTCCCTCCTCCTCCTCCCTCTGCAGGAGTTGTCTGAAGGCCGGGACCTGGACGGTTTGGGAGAGCAGGCCGCAGACGGTCACACCAGACTGACGGACATCTGTAGTGGCGCGGCGGGCAGCAGCATGGCGTCCGTAGCAGAATACTACGCCGGCAAGAACGTGCTGATCACGGGAGCCACGGGCTTCATGGGGAAAGTGCTGGTGGAGAAGCTGCTGAGGTCCTGCCCCGAGGTCAAGGCTCTCTACATCCTGGTCAGACCCAAAGCCGGGCAGTCCATGCAGCAGCGGGTCAGCGACATGATGAAGTGCAAGGTAAGAGCTAAATATGCACGGTGTTCTGACTTAATGTGTACAAACGATTCAACCTTGTACCAACCACAGGATAGTCTTTTCAGCACTGAGTAAACTAATTCAATAATCGTAATAAATCTGTATCTCGTGCACAGTCGGTGCTTCATGCAAAAGGGAAGTACATATTTTTAAATGTGTGCAGTACTGGACACAAGTTCCTCTGTGGCTTTAATTTGTGTCCATTTCTATTTCCTCTTGGACTAATCTCAGACCCCACGATGTTACGATCGGGGCTTCTTGGACCAATCAGATGGCACTATGTGATGGATCCAATTTTTGCACAGTGCTACATAAATGTACATCCTACAGTATATTAAAACATTCAAAAATCAAATCATATATCTGAAATGGGAATTAAAACATAAAGGCTACTGAAAAAGGGTTGCATTTAATGATCAATCATCCGAGCAGCACTCATTAAACAAGGTGTCATTCAGTGTATCTGGATGCTGCACATTCAAATCCTCATTCAAAACCATGTTGGCTGTTCAAAGGCATTGCAGTCCTTAGTATGTTTGCAGAGCAATAGAAATTTGCCTGTGAATTATAGCGGCAGCTTCCGTTGCCATGGTGACATGAGCTTAATGACCCCAGAGGAGTCCAATAGTTCATCTCTGAGCTTCTCCAGAGACACAGATTCAGAGAGTGAAACACTGTGAAATGATACTGAACGGTGAACTGAACCAGGTACCGTCCTGTTGAGAGTATTTGGTGAAGTAGAAGGGGACAATAATGAGGACAGAGGACCTGAGGACAGGACAGAAGCAGAAGTAGGTGAAGGAGACAGCAGAGGGGGGTAAAGAAGAGGCGGTGAGGAGGAGCTCCAAATAATATGTGGCGTCAGCTGTACAAGGCTGAGCAGCAAAGCATGACTCAACAAAAAACCTCCAAACTATGTTGGACTTAATGAGGACCACAGGATTGACAATGTGTGCGTATTGATGTGCTCGCAAACAGCTGCTGCGCGCTCGTGCCTGTGCTCTGTCTGGCTGTTCATGGCCTCAAACTGTCAGTACACCCAAGAAAATCACACTTTCTCTTTTTATTCCTCCTTCTCTCTGTGTGTGTGTGTGTCTGCCTTTTTAATAGCATCTATTTTTACTGCTCCCATTGAACTGTTGCTGCTGCATTCATTATTCCACTCACTGCTGTGATAGTGGCGGAGCAGCAGTTGGACAATTTTGCACCCTAATTTAGCCCAAGACTTGTTTTTTCTCTTTGTTTCCTCCTCCTCCTCCTGCTCGCATCAAGGTGAGCACGATGCCTCCACCCTCCAGGATTTACTGAATACCACTCTCACTGTGTAATTAGTTCACTCTGACACAACAGAGCTCTAAAAGTGCTAGTTAACAACAGCCTGTAATTTCTGCTCAGCAGAAATGGGGTGAGTGGGCGACATGGAGATTTTTTTCTTTTTTTAAAAAGCACATTTTGAAATGCATATTCCTCTTGTGCCGTGACTATTAGGGAAAAAAAATCAAAGGATGATCAAACGGTTTCTCTTAACTGCTGTTATTTGTACACGAAGATGTGAGTCAGCTTAATTTCATGCTGTACGTGAGCCTAAACCTTCAGGCCAGAAGTGACCATATTTGGATATGAAGGGAGGAATGAGGAGGCAGGTCCAGCCCTTAAACCTGAGGATACCAACCAATGCGTGTGAGACTGGAGTTTAGGAAAGGTGCCATATTAGGAAAGACTTGTGATTATCTTGTTATTGAAAATGATGATGTTGGATTGAAGTTAATTGGAGCTAGCATCGGTGGTGCTGTGGTTAGCACTTGTGCCTCACAGCAAGAAGGTTTGTGTGGAGTTTGCATGTCCTCCTTGTGCATGCGTGGGTTTTCTCTAGGTACTCAGGTTTCCTCCCACAGTCCAAAGACATGCTTGTTAGGTGAATTGATCAAACTAAATTGACCGTAGGTGTGGGTGGGAGCGTGAGTGGTTGTTCGTCTATATGTTAGCCCTGCGATAGGCTGGCAACCTGTCCAGGGTGTACCCCGCCTCCTGCCCGATGACAGCTGGGATAGGCTCCAGCAGACCCCTGCGACCCAAGTGTGGAGAAGCAGGTGGAGAAGATGATTGACTGACTGACTGGATCTAGCATCTAGTGGCCATCAGGGGTATTGCACCTTTGAGGGAAATGAGTAGAAATCAATAACCTGGATTAATTTTGCACATTGTAAAAATTAAAACTTAGGATTCCCGTTCTCTATCACTTAATCTTGTATTAAAGTATTTAAGCCACTTCATCTTCCCAGATATCGACATATCATTTATCTCCAGCTGGTGTTTGCAGTATTTCCCCCCTCAACAATTTTCCATTAGATTTGGCACCGCTCTAATAGTGTCTGCTATCCGGTCACTGTTTGATGCTCTGCCAAGTACAGACTCGCTCATGCTCGGTCCGCATTCACAAGTGATGTCATTAAATTTCCATGACCCAGCCTCAAGTACTAATTGGTATTCATGCAAGTCCTCAGGTCAGTATTCTTCTCCTCCAAAATCGGGATAATTCATGAAGGAGAACGGTGGCTTTGTCTCTCAAGTAGCCTCTCTTCTCATCCTTCAAGCCAGGCCAGTATCTTTCTTACCACCTGTTGCTAGGTAACCGCCGAGAGATCTGTCCCATGGTGTTTTTCAAAGGATGCAATCAGGGGGAGCTGCCCCGAGCAGGAAAAGGACAAACCGATAGGAATCTCATTGTCTCCGTGCATCTCCACTGCAGCGAGTCTGACATTTAAGCTCCGTCTGTCTCTCTGCGCGGAAGCTACTTTGATTCAGCTGAAGTGTTTAGATGGCTGCAGCCTTTTGCGGCGGTGCCAGGCGCTGAATGGCACGTCAGGCACTTGATAAGTAGGCCTCTGGGTACACAGGGCCTCTCTCCGGCTCTGTGGCATGCTGTACCCGCCCACTGGCAGCCTGCTGAACCCACTAGCTCTTTGTAGCGGCGCAGCATCTTGGTGCTCTGTGACTGTAAGGGATGCATGAGGTGGGAGGTGGAATGCTTTGGGTGGGAATGAGGCTCTTGTGGAATTTAGCCGACAAGGCAGAAACCTGGGGGGAGAGATGGGAGGTGGTTCACGCAGTGTTGCTGTGAAATGGCTTTATCAGTGCTTCGGAGGCTGCTCAGCGATGAGTGCGGCAGCTGGATCCCAGATGGCTCTAAATGATGCTGAATTTTGTGTTTCTGAGTGTGTGTGTGCCGTCTCTGTTACGATCATCAGGAGGCTCTTCAGAAAGGGAGGGGAAGAGTTTAGAGATGAAACCATTATTCGACTGATGGAAAAATAAACCGACAGTAAATAATTTCCCCATAGTTCAGTTCAGTTTTATTAACCTTTCCTGCGCAATGACCATAAAACAGAGCGTCTTATTGGACGTTACTCAGGAGCAGAACATATCTGTAAATTACACAAACCAATCAACAACAAATAAACAATGATGCAGAGTGTTTTCAATATAGAAACAGTAAGAAAATTTACTTATTCATGTGGCGTAAATCTGCAGATTGAGACCTGCCTTTACTGTGATTGCAGAAAGTAACAAACCTCTATCTGAGGCCTTTATTCTAGTTTCCTCTGTTTGATTAATTCATCATATTTTAGTATGAAGTCTTGTTTTTACATTTAAGACTGGATCAAAATATTAAAGTTACTGCAATATGCTTAATAAATACTCAATTTATGAAAAATTTACATTAACAGGCTGTCCCCAACTTTGTTAGATGTGTACGATGTATGTGGTACATCTGTCCTAGATTTGTTATTAAATGCCACAAACTGTATATAGAAAAAGACGAAGCGAGCGTGATGTCACTGTTGGTTAGAGACTCCGCCGGCAGATCAGCATTTGAACGCCGCCATGGTGGTTGTTTGGAGCCAGAAGTGACAAACTGCATCTTGATCTTTTCCTGTAAGAACAAGAGAGACTGCAACTGTGCACCATGTCTCTGTACAATACATCACTATCCAGTACGAACTTTTGCAACCACAAGTTGAGCAATGTTTTCCTTTTTCTTGTCAGCATGATTCACATTCACAAACACACCCTAAGTTTTCAACTCGCCACAAACACGGATGATAAAGGCGTGACTGATTTTATTTGCATCAGCAGCAGCATTTATTCTGTAAAGCATTCAAACCCTGTGATGCAGAATAATAATTACAATCAAGCTAATTTTAAATGATGTCAGCTACAAGTTAAGGGCATATTGACATCATCAACTGCTGCAAACCCAGGTGATGGAAATGAATAATCTTCATAATATTTAGTTGAGTTTTTTGTTGTTGTTCGCTCTTGGTTTTCCTCTTCATGTGCACACACAAGCTGAAGAAATAGATCTTCCACAATGTGGGTTCATGAAAACACAGGAGCCCAAAAGACTGCAGGGAAAAGTGGAGCTGACTAAAGCAGCACCACAGCATCTGCTCAATAAAAGACTTGTTCAGCATCTCCACTGCTCTGCTGCGTTTCAGCCCATTAACGACGGCATGTCTGAGCAAATTCGACGAGCAAACACTCGGCCAAAATCCAGCCTGGCAAAGAGTGACCGTACAATAATAATAAAAAGTAAAACAAGTAGGCTTTGTTTAATCGGATAATGCTGTGAGAGGAGACGGCATAGAGTGGAAACTGACGAGGAAACTGAGTCGTGTGGCAACAACTGAGATGATCTCTGAATGGTTCTTGTTTTAGACGAATGAAACTAAGAGATACAGCTTTTAGGGGCGGGAAAGGGAATTGGCAATATTTTTGACCAATTGTTTAAAGTGAAGTTTCCAGGACTCCAAGATGACATATACCGTATTTTCCGGACTATTGAGCGCACCTGTCTATAAGCCGCTATTGAATTTATTCGGACAGTTTCATGTGGTCCACTCTGACCGGGACTGATGTGACGACGCTAAATGTATCGGTGCCACGGAGCTTGCTAGCTTGTAAAAAGCCAACAAGCTTCGCGCCGCCAATACATGTGAAACACCGGTGTTTAAGTTCAAAGCGTCAGAAAAAAGTAGCGGCTTATAGTCCGGAAAAAACGGTAATTTCTCAGTTGGTCCAATGTGATATCATCCATCATCATCAGGCCAGTCGTGGGATTAGGACTTCCAAACAAAAACATTTTCATAGATTGTAAAATATGCCTGAAATTTTAACTCAAGCTATCAACAGTGAGACTCACACTGTGTTGAGGTGAAGCCCTCCTGCTCTGTGGTTATAGGTCCTTTGCCCGTTATCACACTCTGATCCAATATGACTACATTGTTCTATCGATTTCCTCATGTTTACATCCACAGCCAGGTGATCTTTCCAGCAGTATAAATATTCAAGTTTTATTGATCCCCATTGGCCCTGACAGGCAGCTCTGTGTTTCCACTTGTGGAGCTGATGAAAATTCCTGCCTGAATTGTTAATGCCAGCTGTCAGCACACCTGAAGCTCCTCCGTCTCTCCCCTGAAGAAAGAAGAGCCTATTCTTATCTTGCTTCCCACCGTTCATCCCTCTCTCAGTCCTCATAAGCTAAATCCCACGGTTAATGTGTGCCACTGTGCATGGCAGTGTGTCTAAGGCGTGTCAAGCTCTGTTAAAACAGCAACTCGGGGGATGAGCGTGAGCAGGGCGACTTGGGGCATTTGCTATGTTGAGTCCTGCTCGGAGACTCTGAGGGGGGAAGAGGTTGCGGCTGCCAGTCTGGCGCAGCATTCGTTCATCTGTGGTCGCTTGGCATGCGATGCAGCGAGCAGGCGGGCTGAGCGAGGCGACCAATAGCCCTACCGCTTACTCCCCAGAGAGACACGGGCATGGGAGGACGAATGCTTTTGCTTATAATTAGGCCGCAAATTAACTCCAGTTTATGAAACAGATTAGCACATTAGATGTTGCTGTTGAAGTCATTAGGGCAGCGAGGACATGCGTGGTCTGGGGACCGTTGCAGCCTCCACAGTATGGTTGCTCTCTGCTCGTGCATATGGTTTCCCAGATTGGTGGCCCTGTGAGATGTGATCTGGTGGTTTTTGCCAGGTTTCAGTGCCCTAATCATCACACATCAGACTTATATGAAAATGTATCAGCGGTGAGACATCTAACCTTTAATGTTTGTATGTTATGTCTCCATAATGTGCAGAAAATTACTCTTCTACAGGATCTTTCGTCATGTACTTGTTGTAAGATGTTGTCATTAACATTCACACTTCACTCCAAATTACTGTTATGAATGTTGCCTAAGCTGTACAGAATCTGCACTATAATATAAAACAGAGTGTCTGATTTGTTTCACTTTGACAGAACCAAAGAGAGAAAAGGTAGTGGACCAATCATGGAGCCTTGTGGAACACCAGTAGAAGGGCAGAGCAACTTTAAGCATCCTATTTTTGTTGGTATTTGATTTTAGTGTTAATTTTCGCCCTCAACAGCCAAGGGGAGTCCTAGAAACGAGAAACAGCCCTCTCCCTCCTGGTTTTATCCCAGTACATTCAAAGTCATGTCATAAAGCTCTGGATGGCCGCAGCCTGTCCTCCATTACCGCTCCTTGGTGACATCTGGGAATCCCAACGCTGATTGGTTTTTGCGATACCATGTGACACAATTTTTTTTTTTTTTTTTTTTTTTTTCAAATTTTTCTTTACATTCACGTACTATGTAATCATACTTTGTGAGAAATTCACTTTACATTTGGATCGTAACATTGGTATAGTCTGATCTTGTTAAGAGAGAGCGTGTCCTGTTCATCAGTACAACCTGCAGCTCCATCTCCAACTCTGTTTCCACTGTGTTGCCTGTGAGACCATCTATTTCTTGTCAGTGCAGTCGACATCATGCTGGATGAAAATGTTTGACGCACTTAATGGTGGGCGGACAGGACAAAATGTTTGCCGCAACGTTTCTGTGTGGCTGCTGCAGCCCAACAAAAACATTTCCTCACAGCTTTTTGTGTCGTCCTTGGTTTGATCAGTGGACACCTGAGCTCTCATGTTTTCTCGCCCCTGCACAGCAGCAGCATTCAGGAATCCTGATTTACATTTCAGCAACACTTCAGGGCCTGTCTGTCATTCTTATTACTGACAACTGGAGTCAGACTTCAATCTCAGAGACCTGGACCTGAGACTGGACCTGGACTTCACGCTACAAAAGAGTGACTTGACGTGAGACTTTCTAAACTGCCGGGCAAAAAAAATATTCAAAAGCTTGCATCAGGCCGGCATTGCACGTCAACAACACCTGACTAAAGGTTGTATTTAAATGACGTTAAGCCTCCTGTGGACACCACAAACAAATTGAAGCCTGTGGAACCACCTTCAACCAACAACAGTGTCTCTCGCAAAGTAAATTCAGCGTCAGTACACCACAGTCACTCTATTTCATCCATCTATTAGTTTCCTTTTATTCTGATAAGATTTTCACATTAAAAGCCAAACAGCAAGGGTTTAGTTGCCTTTAGAGGATCTTAACACAAGTGAAGTGGTGCAGTTAATTGCTGAGTGAACATGGTTTCTGTTACTGGAGAGAAACTCAACAAAGTGAATTTCTTATTTTATTTAATGAGAGTAAAATGTCCAGCAGCTCATGTTATAATCTCTGTCTTGTATCCGCCCGTTTGCTCTTGGAGACTAATAAAATTCTCCTTGGCTCAGCATGAGGTCACGGTCTGTCTGAGAGGCTGGTATGCTAAGCCACCGGCATCCCGAACCTCCAGCCCAGAAAACTCTACATTTGCTGTCACTGTAAACCTTATTACTCGGTTCATATTGATCTTTTCAATTGAGTTGTGTACAGTGATAGCCCAGAGCCAGACATGAGAAAACCCTCCATTTTCATTAAGTTTACTTTGATGAGCTACTCCCTGCAATCTGCCATCAGTCCCCCTAAGCTCTTAAGAAGCTGTGGGATTCAGGGTGATTGTCTCTCCATTGGTGAAATGTGTAACGCTTTATGAAGGGAAGTATTTACTGTAAAGCACATCAGAAAACTTGGTCCATCATGTAAATCAAGTTGTGTGGAGTAATTTTACATATTTTTCAGTTTTCTAGGAACAATAGTTTGTGAATTTATGTGTAATGTAAAATTACATGAAGAAAACCTTTTTTTTCCCCCTATAAGATAAGAAATTGTCATATTTTAATATCACAAATATTTGTTTTATGTTTAATATACATGACTACAAGGAGCCATAAGACGTAGCTCGCCGTTTACTAGTCAGTCTACATCCCTACCATCCCCTATGGTCATGAACTCTGGGTAATGACCAAATGAATAACTGAAATGAGTTTCCTTATGATATGACAGGGTGAGGAGTTCAGAGTAAAGCTGATACCAGTTGAGGTGGTTTGGGCATCTGACTCGGATGCCTCCTGGCCGCCTCCCGTTGGAGGTTTACCAGACACAGCCGACTGGGCAGAGACCCAGAGGTCGGGCCAGGACTCACTGGAGGGATTATATCTCCCAGTTGGCCTGGGAGCGACTGGGGATCCCCCGGGATGAGCTGGAGGGAGGACTAAACGGTACAGGAGATGGATGGACTGTAAAATTGAATATTGTAAATATTAACACAGTTTACTGTAAAATTAAGGACTGAATCTGCAATTTGACAGATTTGTTATGAAAGGTTTTACAATTTCAGATGTTGAATTGTGTGTAATGTTTCTTTTTAGATCAGCTTTCATGTCAAATGGACGCTACAAACTGTTTTTATAAATCACTGTATTTTAATGAGTTGGTTATTTCTTCTTATTTTACAGTATTTCAAGCATAAGTTCATTTATTTGTCATATTCCAGTAAACACAGTATTCCTTGGTGCCCCAGCTGCCAGATAATTACCTGTATTTGTTTGTTTGTTTTATAGTGTACCACTGCATTTATCAAGTTTTCTCAGTATCCTGGAGTTTCTCAGTACACAGGAAACCATTTAAAAGCTAATTAGTATTAAATCAATGTTCAGTTCAGCAGCAGTTTCTAACTCTGACTGTGAGGATTTTTTTGCCCAGGATCTGAAATGTGTGGTGACACAGGATGGTTAAATCTGTTTTTTATGCCACCGGGAGGCTCTGAGGGAGACGGGGATGGATTGATTGAAGGCAGGATAAAGAGGAGCGGAGATGAACAGTTTTCTTCTTAATATGCTGACAGCCCCTGGGGGTTCGTCATGTCTGTCCTTCTTCACAGCTTCCCGTGAGAGTCCTCGCTTTCCTCGCTAGGTTTAGCATTTCATCCTTAGTGTGAGGCCTTGTCATGGGAGCGGGAACTGAAGTGGTATTTCACAAATAGTTATCTGCATCCTCCACGCCATGTTGAAGTGTCGACAGTGCTGGAGGAATTCTGGTTATTACAGTATCTTTGGGAAAAACTCTTTTTCTTCACCCCTCTTTTGTCAGTAATCCTGCTCACATCCCATTATTTGACTAATTTAGACAGTACATGCCAGTAAATGGAGGTCAGCGCTGAGGGTGCCGCCGTTAATTGCTTCTTTCTGACACACTTTGGCAGACCTTCCCCGGCTACTGTAAATTTTCCAGCCTGTTCGTCTGTGATTGGTGGTGTAAGCGGCGAAAGGTGCAGACAGAAGTGAAATTTCCAACTCAGATGCTGCACAGGAGCAAAAATGGGGGAAATGGACTGTTTTTCAAAATACAAGCAGTGACAGAATTAACCAGAACCTACAGGAAATTGTTGATGACTTTGATAAATGGTTAAAAAATACTGAACTTACTGCATTTCCTCAATTTAAAATCTGTGGATCAACTCGTGCTGCATGTCAGTTGAACATAATGCACTTTTTTACCATAGGAACTGTTTGTTGGTCTCCTAGCAACATGATGAAAATCATAGGGACAGGATATTACCCAAAGAACAATTCCCCAGAAAATCTATCTATCTTTATAATGACCTAATGTTTTAATGATAGTGTTGCTAGTTCCCCACAAGAGGGCAACAGTGTTCAGACTGCACCATCAGTTCTGCTGGATTGTGCCTTGATGGAGGTTTTTACTCTCGCAGTGCTTTGTAGTTAATGCTGTTGCAAATTACAGTAATAATACTAGTTCCATGTGATGTACCTAGAAAAGTTTCACAATAAAAGCCCTGTAAATTGAAGCGTTAGGATTGTAGCCTCAGGGCATTTGAAGCCTCAAAATGAAACTTTGTTTGATAAGTAACTGGTCATATTTTAGGACAGCGAAAATTAGAAATTGAGGTTTGTTACCTTCTGCCGTTGAGGTAAATGAAGATCTAGACCTGTTCAAAAATCTACTTTTTTAATATATATTTTCTATGTGCTACTGCAGTGTTTCCCATACTTTTTGACCTGAAAAAGCAAAAAATAACAACCCTGCCTTGTGGAGCTTGAAGTTTTTCAAAACCCAATCAGCCAAAAGAGTCGAAGAAACAGCTCCTTAAATAATGCTTTGCCCTATAACTCTTGAACTTGTTATTTTTGGCGTTTTCAGGTCAAAAAGCATGGGAAACATGAATATAAAAATATGAAAAGGTTGATTTTTGATAGGTCTAATGAAGTCCTCCGTCACTATTTGAGGAAATATGGTATTTACAGATTAAGGGCAGTCATTGGGGGTAGCAGTGTTGCCTCTTTTTTTTTTTTGCTCTCGCCCCCATTGTTGCATACATTTGTATACACAGAGCTGACTGAGCTGTGCACTTGGCAGAAGTGTGCTGACTTATGAGCCTTGAGTCTCCAGCTGGGACCAGCAGTCTGTCAAAGAGGTCATGCTACACCTCATCTCAAATGTGAAGAGCATGGCCGTCATTAGCTGTGCTTCACACTGTGTCCCATTGTGACCTGACATTTTGGCACCGTAACCTCCTCGGGCAGCGCCAACAAAGAAAATGCTCCTCTCATCACTTTATTGCCTCTTCTACTTTTATTTTTCTTGCTCTTCTTGGGAGGGGAAAAGGTCTGCATGAAGTGGGGGGGCCGTGAAAAAACCCAGAGTGGAGCCCAGTTAAAGGGCAGTTAGTGAGAAGAGAGGTTGTTTAAATGGCATCTCGGGTTGCTGGGCTGAAAGGAAAGTGCCATTAGTGTTGGGTTTCTGTGAAAGTCCACCGAGCGGCTGCTTCAAGTGCTCTCGCTGGAGGATTTATTGCCCTCAGAGTCTTAAAAATGACACTGTCCACTTCTCAAAAAGTCCAAGACGGTGACCGCAAGTACAAGCCACTTCTGCGGATTTAATAAAATCTACTTTATCCTGAACCTGGATCGTGTCTTCTCCCTTGCCACAATTGCTTGAACCGACCATTTGTGGTTACCGTGCTGGGTTAGGCTGTGGTGGTGTTTGTCCCCACTCACTGTTGCAAACTGGTGAACTATTGTCTTCCTGTACAAGGCAGTTTGCTCACTGGTGCTGGTGGGTCGCAGAAGGGCTGCAGCGGTAAATGCGAGCGATGGACGGCTGGCACAGGACCACTTATCATCCAAAGAGCCTTTTACAAAACAACGCCACTATCCCACAATGCCGTCCTCTGCCCGCGCTCGTAACAAAGAGCTCTCTGAAGCCCACATCGTACGGCCTCGCTCACCCTTTTGACCCTGATGCACTTTTCTCCACTCTGGGTCTTTCTATAATTTAACTTTGGCTGAGAGTTGCTTTTAAAAATATCCCGTTGGCTGAGGATACCCTGAGAGATGCCTGCTCGTGCTTCTATTTCAGGACGAGTTGTAGTCGCAGAGTAACGCTGAGAAGTTGTTTAATTTTTATCTTTCGTACAGCCGGTGATAGGATTGTGTGGTGAATGAGGACGGGATTCCTGTGTGTAAAAGCAGGTGTGGATTTGCACACAACACCCTGAAGTGACTGATAAGGAGGAAGTGAGCGGCTGGGAGAGGAATGAGAGAAGCCTCTTGCTTCACAGCCTTCAAGTTAAAAGCCAGTAGTTTGGCTCGTGCTCCTCGCAGCTTATTTCTGCTTTTACAAAAGAAAATAGCTGCAGCACTTTGAGCGCACCAGCAAATGGCTAAATGACCGCTATCGAGTACTGAACTTCCTATTTTTAGTTCATGCTGGTAATGTAGGGAGGCACAGACTGAATTGACTTTCATTTGCAGCTTCTTTCTCTACAACAGTATTTTGCATTTGCAGTTTAATCCATTCTGTTAAATAACTGGAAAGCACCCGGAGAGCACCAACCTCTACAAGGCATAATCTGTAATGATGCTACTGAACATCACTGCCCTCTTGTGGTGAAATAGCAACACTGTCTTCTTGAGACATTCACCCATTTTAAGAGATGGGGATTTTTTCATCCACTGATCTTCCCCAAAATATTGTAATTTGTATTTTGGGTAATACCCTTACACTGTATGTAGACATGGATGCTGAAGTGCCAAAAAGTGCAGTACTCTCAATGGTCACAAGATGCTGTCTCCAAAAATAACAAAACTGTGGCACCAATTGAGTTAATTTAAAACAATCTTCATTTTCACTCAATTAGCACATTTTGTCCACGAGTCATTCTGATGTAATTCGCTAAAGTCAGTTCTTCTTATTAGTCATCTGGTGATTCATCTGAAAAGAAATCACATTCAAGTAGATATTAGTCTCCAAAAAAAGAAATATTTCAGCGTGTGGTGAGTTTGATCCATAGGTCTGATGATGAAGTCAAGTTTCATATCATCACGCATCATTCAAAATGCAAACCAATGGGTGACAGTCTATCTCTCAAAAAAAAAAAATCAAGATCTTTTCAGTAGACATAAACAATATTACCATGTATTAAATCCTCACTCACCTGTGGTCTTTATTTGAACTACTTAATTATTACAAATTCAGTATTTAATATTGTACAATTTGCCACTTGTCATCTAGAGACGTCCTCCTTCCAGTGTATGTATATAATGTTCTGTTTTTATTTTTATCTCATACCATCCTTATTTAATTTAACTTTATTTAAATTTTGTTGATATAAGTGCTCTTGATGTGTTTTCTTGTCAAACACTTTTTATTGTGCTGTTGACCCTGTACTGACCGATACATGATCTAATAAAACCAAACTGACTTTTGTAGTAAAACTATTACAACAGTGAGTACTTCCCTCAACACAGTGTATTGTGGCTACAAGTTCCTCCTCGGTCACACATCTTTTCTTCTTCAATCAGCGATTTTACGGCTGTTGTTCTGCTGAAGTGGTTTTAAAACCTCATGAATGACATGTTAGATGTGTAGCAGTGAAGGTATCTGTGCAGCATTTGAGAGTTTGAAGACAGGTGATGTAGATTTCACCCAGATCCGACTCTTCTTTTGACTGTCAGTGTATAAGTTGTCCCACTGCCTTGACTCTTTTACCTGATGATGTGTCTCTGACAGCTTCCCTCCTGTCCTGTCACATCACTGTACCATGACAGAGCAGAACCACCCGAGGGCCATAAGAAGAGTTTACATTTCTGCTCAGGCCTACCTTTCTTCAAGACATCCTCGTCACCCTATCCACAAAAAAAAACAAAACTTGTGGGTAATATGACGAGGCGTCTGCCAAAATCTGGGTGGTTTGTTTTCGTTGCCAAGCTACACGCCCTCGAGAGGAAGTTGAACTGAGTTCATTACATGACATCAACCACTCGGTGAATCATACAGTAAGCAGGGAACAGTTTGTGCAGTTAAACACATTCAGGGTTCAGATATTTTTGGAAAGACTTTTGTGAGAAAGCCGCACACTGAATCTCTTCTTCTTCTGCTGCAGCTGCTGCTCTCTGCAGACTGTCGGCCTCTGTTACCGCCAGCTGTTGGCCCAGAGCAGAGGGAGGGAAACACTATTATTTTTGTTGCATTACATAATAATAACAGCGCTGCACTATCATGCAGAAAATATTCCTTGCATCCCCCCTCCCCTCCCCCAGTTGGGACTAGTTATGCACTGTACATCAGGAGCTGTGCCTAATATGGGCAGCGCGGCGTACAGTATTTGGAGGAGAGCGGGGTGGCGTTACAAAGCAGAAGATTGATGAGGATACAGAACATGAATATAAGCAGCTGTTTGAAGCTGTTTAATTCAACATCTGTCCTCTTCGGCAAGAGAGCTCCGCTTACGAGGACAGCTGACACACACAGAGCTGCAATTTCATAACAGATCGCACGCACTTTGACGGCAATCCCTCTCCCCCCCCTCTTTTCCTCCTTCTCATGCCATCCCCATGTGTAAAATATCTTTGCGTACAGCTGGCAGAAATGTCAGCCATGTTGCCGGCAGACCGCACGGAGAAACGCAACGTGACATCTGACTCGGCTGCCTTTTGGATTGCGTCTCCTGACACTGCACGGGGGGGCTTCATGCACAGCTCCGCGGGGCCTCTGATGCAGCTCCGTGCGAGACGCAAGCTGGTAAATCTAGACGAGAGTTCACATAATCCCCCCACCACCGCCACCTCCTCAATGTCGGAGTGTCGTCTGCGGCCCTCGGTTAGCAAACAGCAGTGTAAACAGGTGGAATAATACCACACACAAGCGGGGCTTTGTGCTGGCTGGTGAACAGAGGGGTGAGTGTTGAGTCTCGCACTGTCAGATAGAGGTCAGAGGTTTTTACATATACAGCCCCCGATAGTGTTATGCATACAACAGGGAGTGGACGTCTCTCCTCATTGAGGCGATTTCTGACTCACTGACCCACGTTGTGTTTACATTGAGACATTTATCAGGACGCTCCTCCGTCTGACTCATGGCAAATAAAACTTGTTTCTTCTGTCCCGTGTTTGCACCTGCAGCAGCCTTTCATGCACAAATATCATCACCATCACATCTCCTTGAAGGTGAATGAACAGCAGAGCAGCTAATTATCCAGAATCAACTCAGCTTTGATCGATATGTGCAGGTCATGTATTGACTTACTGTCCGGACTGTATGAGACCCTGTGATTAATGCTTCTCTTAACCCGAGTACTTTATTACAAGTTCTTGTGTTTCCATGTTGGGATAAAACTAATGGACTCTAATACAACCCCTCTCGAAGCTGAAGTCCATTCACCTGTGAGTGAGTTGTTTGCAGTGTTGTTCAAGTGTGTGGCTGTTGAAAAATAAAAGCACCTGGAAGTCAGATCTGAATCAGCACAAAAAACTCAACAAAAACTAAACAGTGTAATGGTTTTGAAGGCAGCTTAGGGTGAGAAATGCAGACACTGCATGTGGTAAATGGACTGCATTTATAAAGTGTCTTTTTACCTTAGCTCAGGTGTACAAAGGGCTGTACGAGTTATTGCCTCTCATTCACACGCACAGACACACAAACACAGCAACACACCAGAGTCTACAGAAATGCCATGATAAGCCTAGCTACCATCAGGAGCAACTTAAGGTCCAGTGTTGTCCTCATGGACACTTGGACAGGAGGAGCCAGGGATCAACCCCCAATTTTACAAATTATAGACCACCTGCTTTACCACCTAAGCCACAGCTGTCTATAATATGTGTATTTATGATGTGTGTGGTTGTACCGTGTATAGTTTATCTTTATACTATTTATATTTGAATGTTTCTGAATCTTTATGTTAATGTTTTAACTTGTCGGGTGTTTAATTTGATTTAAAGCCAAAAATATGGCCTAGATGTTCTTGGGTACACAGTCCAAACATGTCTCTCTATTGTTAGGAGCGTGCGTGATTGTCTGTTTGTCTGTCCTATTGCACTGGCGATCTGTCCAGGGTGTAACCCCGCCTCTCGCCTGTTGCCAGCTGCAATAAGCTCCACCCATAGAGTGTATAGAGTTGACGACGCTAACGTGATGTCACCCGTTGGTTTGTGGCGTCGCCTTTTGAAGCCGGCATTTGAACGTCGCCATGTTGGTTGTTTGGATCCAGAAGTGACCGTATTTGGATATGAAGGGAGGAAGGAGGAGGCGGGTCTGAACCTTGACACTGGTCAGGCTCAGGTGTTGTATCATTGGAGACCAGACCTGTCAATCAAACTAATCCTGCTCCTAAATATTCCTCTTTTTAAACCCTAATATCTACTTAATCATGATTTTGATGATTGTTTTTATGTTTAAAAGATGTTTTAATTAAGATTTCATTTGAGCGGTCCATTGTCTGTGTGTGAGGTTCTGACAGTCAGAGCAGGTCACACAATCTTATTACAGCTCCTCTGACACTCAGCCAGCAGCTCCTGTCTGACACTGTATGTTTCATATTATTGTTTTCGTACAATTAAAACATCAGTTCTTCAGATCAGAAACAAATCTGATGGTGATAATGGAGCCTAACAGGGGCACACTGGTGTTTTTTCTTTTTTTTTCTTTTTTTATCCTGCAGCAATTATGCAAAGTAACACATTTGTTGAGTTGAGATCATTGCATCCTCTGTCGTGCTATTTCAGTGCTGAGCTGTTGACGTTTGTGTCAGTTTTAGTGGCTGTTGCACCCTCCAGCTCTCGTGCATTATGTGCAGAATTACAAATGGCATTTAAGTCAAACACTCCATTTGTCGACCTGCATCACTTGAATGCCGCTGATGAATTGGGTAACACATGAGACATCTTTCTCTTTGTGTGTGTGTGCTGCAGCTTTTCGACCGAGTGAGGGAGGACAACCCCGATTTCCACGAGAAGATCATCCCGATCAGCAGCGAGCTGATGCAGCCCGGCCTCGCCATCAGCCCGGAGGACGTGGAGAGGCTCACCGCCTGCATCAACATCGTCTTCCACTGCGCCGCCACCATCCGCTTCGACGAGCCACTCAAGTGAGGATCACATGGGCTTTTCACGCATGGACGCACTCTTTACGTTTCACAGTAACACAAAGAACATCACGTCTCTCCTCCACGATTCACTGCTGCTTCCTGCTGCCATCACAGATTACAGTTTGGGTTTTTTGTACCATTTCACACATAATTTTACCAAACGTGTACAAAACATTTACTATAAATGTTCCTTGCAGCAGGAGCTCCCCATTGTGAGGCTGTGCAGCTCATGGAGCAGCTGCGTCGTTTTATTGATTTAACGCAAAGAGGAAGTGGAGCAGGATAGAGGATGTGAAGAAATCAACCGTTTGTTAAATAAGAAGCCAAATACAGTGTCAGACAATAGATGGTTCCTTATTTATTCAGTGTGTGTACAAATAGCTCATGTGGTCCCACCAGCAGAGTGTGTGCGTAGGTTTTAGTCAGTGCTTTGACTCTAATGAATGTGGTGGTGATGGGATCCAGCTGACATCCAGGAGGTGATTCAGATGTCGGGTTGTCATAATTGTTTCTTTGTGTATCAGCTCGTGTTGTTGGACATGGGTTGTGATGCATTTAGGTGCTCTTATGTGCTCTGAGCCCAGTGATGACGTCCAGCCTGTTTATAGGAGGGACTGTGTTGTACCTCAGGCGACTGCACGGTTATTGAATCCTGGTGGGGGCAGTGCATTATACTGCATTATGGTGACCTAGTTATTTTTTATTTCTGTGGATGATGTGCTGATGCTCTCCTGCAGCCGATCGCTGCTCTTAACTTACAGCATCACGCTATCCTCTTAACATATATCACACGGCTTCTCCCCTCAGACAGCCGCTACAGATGTGCGATGATAACGACCGTCCCTGCAGAATTTGGACAGCTGTGTAATTTGTTGGATTGAACCCACAAAGACCGATGCTAAACTGTGTTGTAGGATTGATTTTACTCACTTAATTCCTCTCGCCGCTGTTGCTGAACATCGTTATCGAGCTGACATCGCTGACATTTGGTGTCGTGACTTCTATCAGCACAGCTTGATACTTTTCTCCATTTTGTGTTTGCAAACAGGGCAATAATAATCGAGTTTGCTGAGGTCAGAGCGACCTCGTGCAACAAGGCATTTCCTCCTCTTGATGCAAACTGCAAAATATTTAATTATGAAACAATCATTGCTTCCACCAGTTGCATATCGAGCAACTACTGAGTGGATCTTGATGTTTTTGTGGAAGGAACAAATAAATCTTGAAAACAACAGTGAGAAATGTCAGCGAACATTAATACCTAATTTTCATAGGAACACATTTTGACACATTTTATTGTTTCCTGTCATAAATTATCCAATTCACCATCTGCTCAGCAAAAACAGATGTAAGCTGCATAAACATCCCCGACCTTACCTCTATTATACTTCTGTTGGGAGCAGTGCTTTCAAACACACCAATAGAAACCCAGCACACTGAGGTCTGGCCGTGAGCGCTGTTCTCAGGTCAGTACATCAGAGCGCCGCGGCGCCACTGAGCTGGGAGACAGCAGGAAAAGCCATCTGTTTACACCGAAGTGCCCGAGCCCGCACGTTTTAAGACGACAGGAAAGATACACAAACAAGTTCTGCTGCTTCTTTTTTATCTCACTGGGTGAATACGCAGGATTGGACAAGTTCAATCATGTGGAAAATACTCAAAAGTGATGAGTTTGGATCAGTCTCAGTGTGAGATAAATTATGTAGCTGGGAAAAGAAAACAATGAGTTCCCCTGGACCCTGACGAGTTCAGGAGCAGTCCTGCTTATAAAATACCTGCATGCTGGTTATGTCCTCGAGAATTTCTCACACACACTACAGGCCAAAAGTTTGGACACACCTTCTCATGCAATGCTTTTTCTTTATTTTAATGATTATTTACATTGTAGATTCTCACTGAAGGCATCAAAACTATGAATGAACACACGTGGAGTTATGTACTGAACTAAAAAAAAGGTGAAATAACTGAAAACATGTTTTATATTCTAGTTTCTTCAAAATAGCCACCATTTGGTCTGATTACTACTTTGCAAACTCTTTGCATTATCTCCATGAACTTCAAGAGGTCGTCACCTGAAATGGTTTCCACTTCACAGCTGTGACTTATCAGGGTTCATTAGTGGAGTTTCTTGCTTTATCAATGGGGTTGGGACCATCAGTTGTGTTGTGCAGAAGTCAGGTTAAGTCCTATTGGACAACTGCTAAACTTCATATTATGGCAAGAACCAATCAGCTGACTAAAGAAAAACGAGTGACCATCATTACTTTACTTTACTCGATAGTCATAGTCAAAATAAAGACAACGCATTGAATGAGAAGGTGTGTCCAAACTTTTGGCCTGTACTGTAATTTGTTTGGATCTTTTTTTTAAGTTTTGCTTTTTTTTTCTTTGGGTATCTCCAGGAAATAAATCATCGGTGTGTTTAGTAGTTTTCTGTAATGTTGCTAACAAACAGACAACAAACGAATGCAGGCAGATCTATAGTCGTCAGTCTTGGCTGGAGCCTCGGGTTGGGCCTCTATGAAGATAACAGATTACATTGAGTGTTTTAAAAGATAATATGGAAAATATTTGATCAGGGTTCAATTAGAGGAGCATGGCTACACAACCTATAATGTTGAGAGCATCTGTGTCTAAGTAACAACAGCAAAAATGTAAATCCTTTAAGACTCAGTGTGTGTACATTGGTTTCAAGACGTTTTCATAAAGGGTTGGTCTGGATGTAAAGCAGCTTGTTTCTGGAGACTGTCTCTGTCTTAGTGCAGAGGCAGATTATTTATGTCTTCAGGTGGCGATGAAATGCTCTTAAAGCTCCCTGAAGATGAGTGTTTTTAGAGGCGGGTCAGCTTGACTGACGGCTGAGTTTGGATAAAGCTGCTGCTCTGTACTTCACACAGATTTATATTGATCTGCTCTCATGGTCGTCTCTCTGTTGCTTTGGCTTCCTCAGCTCTCTCCACCTCCCATCTTTCCCTCTGAGTGGCCTTCATCTCTTCGTTTTTATTCTTCTTTTCCCTCTTCTTCATCCTGCTTTCACTCCTCTGTTCGCTGTTTCTCCCTCTCCCCTCCCTCCGCTCTCCGTCATGTCAGAGTCATTACTCTCCTGTAGCGGCCTTGTAAGCAGTGCAGCGGCATAAATCAGACGACTGTGTTGGAAGTTGGAGACTCGGTCCAGAGATTTTCAGGCTGACACCTCCGCTCGTCTTCATCCTCTGCAGGTCTTTATCTGCACTTAAAGGATCATGCCTGTTTATAAAAACCTCTTTTTGGTGGTTTTTGGCACCGGGTTTGGTAATCCAGTCCATAACAGAAAGCATAGGTGGAAGAAGTGGTGAAATTAGAGCTGCAACTAATCATTATTTTTAGTTATTGATGAATTAAACCAATAATTTCTTCAATAATTAAGTGTATGGTTAATATAAATAATGTTATCATTAGTAATAACTTTGTCGGACCTTCTGAGAAAGTCTTACAAAGTAATAATAATGTAAATAAATACATAAATGAATATTACAGTAGAAGTCATTCTTGGTTGTCCTGTCCTGATTTTTGGTTGTTTTCAGACAGGATCCCAGCCTCTGATCTTGCCCAAAATATAATCATTTGTTTCTCGGGTAATACCCTGTCTCTAAAAAAAAATAGAAAATATGTAAAAATAAATAAATCAATAAAATACATTAAAATTTAAACTAGATATTAAAGACGTGGATTAGATTCCATAACTATTAAATTTAACCTTGTTAATGAAATCTACAAAACCCTTTTGGTGGCTTTAACACTGAGGAGTCCAGGGACGTGCCCGCGTGCAAATCAATTGGCAGATTTACAGTAATGTAGCAGCAAGACGGAGCCTCCTAGAATCACCGTTTCAACTTGTGTCAAAAGTGCAGATGTCAAACTACTTACCAGTTTTGGAAGTGTGTTGATAGACCAAGTAAATCCAGAGTTATGATAAAAAATATAAATCA
>OOFC01003470.1:6582-29937 GCA_900323345.1 Pseudochromis fuscus | reverse complement strand
GTCCGACCCGGAAAGTGCATTTTCTGATGAACCGGAGAGAATCCAGAGGCTCTTACAGGATGTGTCTGCATGGTAAGACCAAAAAGAGAATCTTCCTTACATCCAAAGATGCATTTCTTCCACGAAGGAATTTTGTGAAATGTTCTCTGAAAAGTAGTCGGAAACGGGAGCTCCACGACGCGCAGTCCACCAGGTGTTTGCTAATTGCTGCTACCGCTGTGTGTTTGTTTACACGGGGGAGGGGAGCTCTGCTGAGACGGGAGCAGTGGTTGGTGGCTCGGCAGGTGACGAAAGGTCGGGGGCGTTTCTAGGAGGAATGGGCGTACCTGGGAGGAATGAGGCAAAACAGCTTCCACAATGGCTGCCATGAGAGTTTCTAAAGATTACTCAAACATACGTGAATGGGCTAAAGAAACATTTCAGGCATGTTTTTAATGAGGGAATGACATAATAACATGATATAAAGCTGGAAAAAGTCAATTTTGCATAATACCCCCCTTAGTAGCCATGTTTGCCTACTTGCACAGTCACAGATCACACATGGGTAATTATTGTACTACTGTATATCTATTTGATATTAACATGGGAAAAGGACTTTGCTTGCATTGATGTTGCATTGATTGCTGACCTATCTAAATAGTGTAAGTATAACATGCACACAGATGTTCATTTATATGGCTGTTTGTCCAAGGCCAGAGAGATGTATAGTGCTATATTTTTCTGTTCACTTCACGTTTCGCATGCAGTCTAGAGCTGGACACAAAAGAGAGTGCAATGTGTTTATTTCTTCTTATTATTCTGGTATATTATTTTCTTTAACCCATCACACAACTGGCTATGTTGTGGCTTTCATAATGAATTGAATGTGAGTGCTGCACCCTCACTAAGAAACAGGTGATACTCATGTTCAGGTAAGCAACGTAAAATGATAAATAATATTTCTCATAGGATGGTCACAATACCAGAGATTTGGTCATTTGTACCAATACTAACTTAGAAATTCAACAATTTTGAAGACAAAAAAGTTAAATATTTTAATACAAACTATGTACAAAAAATTTAAGAAGAAAAAAAAACGAATAGTAAGTGGTACTGAAAAATCGGTTCTCATGATAACTAATGATATGGCGGGGTAGAACAGTACATTCATGACATCATATTGTTATGATTATAGCTATATTGTACAGTTTTGGGGAACTTTACTTTTAAATTATTCCAATTTTCTCAGCACTGACTGGTTATTTTCTCCCTGCACACACTTTCCCTCAGTCCATTCCTTTAAAGACAGAAATGTCTTCAAAGGAATAATTTGTTACATTTCTATTTCTGTATTTATGTTCCTTGTTTAGTTGTTATACTTCTATTTTCACCTGTTATTTGTTGTTCTATTCTGCTGCTGCTACAATGAAATTAAATGTGAATTTTCCCACTGTGGGATCCATAAAGTTTTATCTTATTATTCTTGGATTATTTTGACCTAAGCAACAACATGGCAGCAGCAAACCCTCCTTCTGAACCTCCTTCTTTACAGTAGCCATCTATGTGACTGAGACACCTTTTATTTTGTCACCTTTCTGTAGCTCTGAGTTGTGGTTTTTAATAAATAGGATGTGCTTTCAGATGTCAACAGTGTAACTTAATTAGTTTACAGTAGCAGAAAGCTAAAATTAAGTGAGTAACCTGGCAACTCGGCTATGAAAAAGATCAACATCTGAACTCAAAAAGGCGAATAATGATACTTCTATGGGAAGCAATTTAATGAGATATCACATTATTTAGATTGAGTAGAGCTAATAATTAAGCTTTTACTGCATCTCTGACTTGTAAATATTAATAAAAAGAGGCAGTGTGGAGGAAGAATCTGTGCAGATACCTTACAGTGGAGGAATTTAAAGCCTTGATAATGGAGGCTGAATGAGATGGGGACAGGAACTGTCAAGATATCACTATGCATCAAAGCCTGCTCAGTGCTTCAATAGGCTTTTAGAGCTTATCAGAGTCTCTTTCGATGGCAAATGCCGCCTAGTCTGAAAGTGAATTGCTGATTCTCGGTAAACTTTTGACAAGGCCTATTACGCAGATGGATCGCTGTTTTCAATGGGAAAACAGAGGCCAGCTGCACTGAGCTGTGTTTCCTGTCAAGTGTATCTCACTGGCAAACCCCTGTTAAAAACACTTCAGGCAACTCATATCTGATGAGGTGCCCGCTTTTCAACAGGAACCGCCAGGTCACAGAGTGGTGTTACCTAATCACAGCTGTAATGATCTACAACGTATAACAACAAGTGGTGGGATGCTGCGGCGCGATACGGCATCCGAGTCCTTATAGACAGCATCTTAAGAGATTCGAGGACTCCTCACGGCTTTTTTTTGTTATCTGCATGACCAGCATCTAAAACATCAACGTACAACAAACTGTATTAAAGATCATGCAACAGTGATAAATCTTAGTACATTTCAAAGGAGAAGGTACATAAACTTTTCTTCACTGCAAGATTCTTAGTTGTTTGTAGCTCACGCATCCTTCATACATGGCTTTTCAATAACTTAATACGGTGACAATTATTTGACACAAGCCCCGCTGACACTCCTGTCAGAGTGGGACGCTCTAAGATGCTGTGTAAGACAACCAGCTCCACAGATGAACAGCTGACACACCACAAAATAAAAAGTGAAGACAGTGGCAGAAACATATCCAGATACACCCAAGACCAGACTCCAGGAGCCAATCTATATTTGAGTCAATGGACTCCTACAGCGAGTTCCCTGGAGGCAGAGAGTACCACGCCATCATTAGGCAGCTGCATAAACAAAAACTGAGATGTTCGTATGCTCAGCTCCACCGCCTCAGCAGCACGGGGAGCGGGTGGGATGGCGGGATGAGCAAATCCTTTTCAAAAATCACTGAACTGTTGGGCAACATTTAGCTCGATGGTGCAGAGAGTGACTGATGTGAGCCTAAGCATAATAGTGCATTATCAGAAAGAATAAATTTAGCTTTATCTTCAGGCAAACTCCTAAAGCTATTAAAAATTAATAGTACCTCATTATACAGTGCAAAGTTAGTATCTGGAGCAATAGAATTGTGCAGCTATATCCTTGGTTAATATAATCATCATCAGCTTAGTTAATGGACCCGTGCCAATGTGCAATAAATGCAGTGAAACTGTGGAGAGGAAAATGATGCAAATCATAAGCTGAATTACGATTCCCCATTTGAATCCTGCTTTCTAAATACAATTACCACTATTTCCAATACTGTAATGGTTTTACTGCTCCAAATCTCTGCTGATGACATTGCAGTCACAAACAAAAACTCAATCCTCAAGCCTTTACTAAATCTGATTAGAGCCAGCTTTGGTGAGAGAGGGAGAAAGGAAAGAAAGAGGGTTACAAAAAAAATAAAAAATCATTCACTTGTCTCCTCCTCTGGCCTGTTGCCAGGTGGTAAGATCCACAGTATACAGTCAAAGACAGGGCACAGGCAGGCAGGTTAGGTCAGGTTGTTGCTGAGCATATGACCAGAAAACATGCTTCCTCATCGTCTTCATTCCCACTAACAAGGGTGCAAGGTTGAGTATTAAAGATTGAAGCAGAAGTACACAAAGAAAACCTTTTTGTTAGTTTTAAATAAAACCACACGTGTTATATTTTTTGCTCCACCGCTGGTATCCACCACTATAAATTCTGCAGTGGTTCTTTTGGAAAGAAAGTGTCAAGAGGATACTGCTGGATGGCTGACTTAAGAGTTGGACAAGGCGAGGAAATTGATTTTGTCTGCGCAGAACAAAAAAACGAACAGTGTACCTGGACGCAGCGAGCAGTGATGGTATGTTGTGGGTTGTTATAGATTCACTCCAGCATCGGCTCGCTCCCTAATGTGATTAGAGGTTTGAAACACAGACCAAAGAGGAAAAGCTGGAGAGGCAGGGAGACAGAGAAGTGGACAGATAGATGGCATGTGGACAAGATGAGAGGTTGACTGGGTGGGTTGAGGGTAAGGAGAATGACAGACCGGCTGCCAGGACGGGAAGATGAGGCAGTGTGACAGATGTGGTAAACACAACTATAGATGGTTCAATACAGGCCTGCCAGGAAGTACTATAATGAAATGCATTTGATTAAAAGTGCATCCAAGATTCAGGATATTCATTCAGAGAGACAGGTAGGTTGGAGTGGGGTTCAACCAGCAGTCAGAGAGACATATTGGCAGAATAAAAGTGAAGTAAACAAACTGTATACAGGCAAACTGTAATATCCACCAAAGGGAAGAAAACCCAGAGACAACATGCAGACAGTTGTGTGTGGTCTCTCTTTGTGATTAAAATGCATTTGCTGATAACCAAATTTAATATTGTGAAAAATATTAGAACTTAATTAAATCAATTCTTCCAGAGCTAACTAATATCTCCACATGTGACGTCATGTTACAACTAGAGCATGAACAGTACAAATGGATGAAGCATCTGGGTCTCAACAGTGAAGCCAATCTGGAAGTGAAAAAGGTGCAATACCACTGATGGCCACCAGATGCTGGGTCGTAGAAACTCTGGCTCTAATTGACTTCATTTCAAAGACATTTTCAATCATGAAATACTCAGTCAATACATTATTCCCACAAGTCATTAAAGTCAGCTCTTCTCTTCAGTGATCTGGTGGTCCATCTGAAAAATAATCATCATTATGTAGATGTTAGACTTCAAAAAGAAGAGGATTTATTGGTGCTGTTAGGTTGACAGATCTGGTCTCCAATGAGACTACACCTGATGAACCATTGCAGTGACCTCAGGTTCCGCCTCCCTTCATATCCATATATGGTCACTGCTGGGTCCAAGCAACCAACATGGCGACGTTCAAATACCAGACTCCTGGCTTCAAAGTCCACAAACCAACAGGTGACATCAGGTTAGCTTTGTCCATTCTATGTACAGTCTATGGTAGGGATGTACCAAGCACTGATGCACCAAACCAGTATTTGTAGTATTTGTTTATTCTATAATACCGAAGGTGCAGTAGATACTGGACAACAACATGTTCAATGGTACATCAAGAAATGTATGTACCCTGCTCATCTTCATCTTCAATGACAGGTCTATCAAAACTGTGTGAACTCTACACTTATGATATTGGCTGCACTCTAGCTGCTATCAGCAGAGGACACATACAGCCTCCACTATCCCATCAATTAACTGCACTGCCAGCCCAATAATGGCTACTAGGTCAAACATGTCTCTTGAGAAATGTTCGTTTTCAACACTTGTAGTGTGTTCCCCATTAATATGACATGCATCTGCATAATTTACTGAAGTCCATAGTGCTGACTTTTCACTCATACTAATGGTGTTAATTAAGCAGGCATGTTGTTAGGACTTTGTTGACAAGTGCACCGCTGCAATTTCTCATTAAAATCCCTGCCCTTACTGCGTGTTCACAATCCACCACACAGCTCCACAGATTAGTCTGAAGGCTTCTCTGTTTACTCTGCCCTCGCCCCACCCTCTACCTCAGGGCCAAAACTCACCACAGCTGTCCCCAGACGTGCGTAGCGCTGTAACTAGTCCCACAACAGAGCACCTCAGGCTACCTTAGGGACTGCCTCCGTCAGTCCAGGCAGACGTCCAAAAGGACAGGCTCGACCCAATAAAGCTCACAGGCTCCCTGCTGCCCAGGAACAGCCTCTCAGCTCGCCTCATAATTATTCTGTTGGCCCTGTTAAGAAACCAGAGACTCTCTCCCTGCCCCATTACTCACACAGTGCCAAAGATGCTGCATAGAGGCTCCCCGGGCCGCACTATCACACAGCTACCACTGTGTAGGTAAAGGCATACATGTAAACAAACAGCACGCTCAAGTTGTATCTTAATGCTGAGTGTTACGTGATCAAGATGCTTCCCTCACAACAGCACAGCGTGAGTCTTTTAACTAAATAAATGATGGAATGCTCGATGGGTTTTCAGATGAATCACATCTGCATTTGCTTAACAAGATCTGAACAGAGAAGCTGGTGCGGCTTTAACGGCACAATGTTTCCTGGAAACTCAATGAAACTCAGTTATTACCACTGACAAGGTGAGTAGCCTTATTATGAGTTTGGAAGGATTTCTATCTCTTCAAATGGTTGTTTGAAAAGAAGAAAAAGGAATGAGAAAGTAGTCAATGACAGCTGAAATAACTAAGACATGGTATCATTTCATTTAAGCAGCAGTAGCAGTAAAATGTTAACCAACGGAGGAGCGGGGTGTTGTTCAGGTCCCTGTGGTCGAGTCTAAGGTGAAATAACCCTGAAATGGGCCTAGATGACGACATTATCAGTAATCTAGTTCTCACACATCAAGCATACAAACCAGCTCCTTGTATGAACGCAATGCAAATTAAAAACAAACCAGAACCTGTCAAATGTCCATGTGTTAACATGTCATCCAGTTTTAACTTCCACCTGGACGAAGCATGAAGCTTCCTGATGGCAACATTTTTACAATCTGCTGCATGTCAGAGAAGCAATTATAATACCATGCCAAAATGACAGTGACATCTGCTTTAATTGGGTTATTTGCACAGTGATTAAAAGGATTCATACCACCAGTATAGCATGGAGTATATCTCATATTGTCTAGTACTACAGATTTATGGGATTAGATGTGACTGTGAAGCCAATCAGCCCATATGCTGGATTTCAATAAACTGGAGGCTTGTGCTGAATCCATAAATTTATGATGATTATCCAACAGAGGGAGTTCTAAATGTTGGTGCCAGTATGTATCTTATCAAGGAGAAAACAGACATATATCATAAATATAAAAGTAAAATAACACTAACATCACATAGACAGCAATACAAACTAAGCATGCTCATACACACATGAGCACAAGGAAACAGTTTCTTATTCTCAGTTGTAATTCATCAAATCACTGTTGCAGATTGAACAAACTGCTCTGATTACAGGTCTCTGTTGTTTACCTGCATTTATTTCCCCAAACAAGAAAACAATATCTGCTATCCACAGGAATTTCCGATAGTTTTGGGACCCCCACCCCACCTCATTTATCTGAAGGACTGCAGCACAGTGTGACACACACATTTGTAGAAATAAATGTGGATGAACATAGTTACTACATGTGAAAATACAACTAATAACAATAAGATATCCCTCTGGGGACCCCTTGTAGGAACCCAGTAAAGCACACATCCACTTTGTGTGTTAAGAGAAGACTAATGAGTATATTCACTGTACATTGTGTATTGAAAACAGCCACATACGGTCCACTGAGCTTTTTTTTTTAAAGCATCTAAATTGCAGCCTAATGGATTTCAGAGTCCTTGGTGGCTCAGAGGCCTGTGTAGTAACCCAGAGGAGCAGCAGCCTGGCCTGTGAAGTTCACTGTGAGGAAACTGTAGATGTAATTTTGGCTGCCACAGCCACAGCACTGCAGAGCCTCAGACAGGAGGACGTCAGGAGAGCTGAGCCTGCACTGGAGGGGTGTGGGCTGAGGGAAAGCATATAGGCAAACAAAAGCCATATGGTCCTTCAAGCAACACCTCCATCTAGTGGTCAGTACTGGTAACGTTCAAACAGGGAATAACTCGGAGTAAGTGGCTGGTTCTGAGTTTTGTTTTTGGACCTCATGTCAGATTTTGATTGGAGGACTCTTCTTCTGAAACTGAGGAGATTAAAGATCAGTGGTGAAAACTGTAATAATAACAGTTTGATACAAGATGAGAGTACACTGATATACACTTATTACTTATTCAACAGATTAATAATTCACTGACACTTCTTAAGAGTTTGTATTTGTGTTACATTCGGGTTCATCATGGACACAACTTTGCTGATATATCTGACAAAATCAAAATAAAATTCAACTTACTGCTTGTTTCTAGCTTTCAATCACAGCTTGTGGTCTCCCTCAGTGGACAGAGGTGCTCAGATGTCTTGGAAACACTGTCTGTTATCAAGTGATCTAATCCTCTATTGATTTGCTGTTTGAATCTTTCTCAGTCATATTTGCACCCAGCATGAACTTAGAGGAATTTAGTTTTACAAATAACGGCTGTGTGGGTAGCAGAACAACACAATCTATGACTTTTCTCAAACTTGGGTGGTTTTAACCCAACATGTTGTCTACATTTTGTTGTATTTTCTTGTTCTTAACCAACATTTTATTGTTTTAATGAAAATGTTTGGTGTTTTTACCCAACAACTTAAAGCATTTTGTTTTTACCCAACATTTTGTTGTTAGGTTCTTGGCATTTTGAAGGATTAGCATAAAAACAACAAAATGCTGACAAAATGTTGGGTAAAAACACCCAACATTTTGGGAAAAACTATAAAATGTTGGTTAAAAACAAGAAAATACTCAGAAAAAAACAGCAAAACGTCAGATAAAAACCATAAAATGTGGAACAGAAACAACAAGTTGTTGAGTAAAAACCGCCTCTTTACTGGGTTGAACTGACCCAGCATGTAGTTAGCCTAATATTTACCCAGTTCTGGGTTAACACAGTCCAGGATTTTTTAATTTTTTTTTTTTTAAGTTTGGTTAAAAAGTACTCTGTGAAACAACAAGAAGTGTCGAGGATGTTTGTGTTCAACGAAACTCACACTAATGCTAATTATGTGACTTATTAGAAAATATAAACAATGAGTCCACCCTGTATTCAAACCTGTGCATCACGACTGTATAATGATAAGAGGTTGTGTTCCTTGTTTTACATTTCTTTTTCTTTTTTAAATTTAAAGTTGCACAAATCTTATCAGTGTTTCACAATATTTCCCCAGTTGTTTTCCCAAGTTTATTTTTTGGGTGCTGATGCAGTTCCCATTTAAGGAGTATACAGCTCCAATTGTCTACACGTGTATCTGTGGTTTGTATTAGTGTAATTTAAAATTCTAATTATTATTTGAATATATTATCATTCATGAACCTTCCATTCAAGTAATTTTCCATTATGCTATTTTTTGCACAATGCCAGATATCTGTCAAACCAGGAGCTGTTTCTAGCTGCCCCCTGTGGAGAGTTGTAGTCACATTTGATACAGTTGTTGTTGCAGCTGGAGAGAAGACTGAAGGGAAACCAGTAACACAAAATCCAGTCTGTGTAAGAAGTTGGGAACCTGCAGATGTACATCACCTCGCTAGATGTACTACAGTTATATTAACTTAGTTTCATCTTCAGCCACCCTGATGAATGGGTAATACCTGAAAGGTGTAATTACAGGCCATTTCTCAGAATGTCTAAAATATACTCATTAGACACATTACTTGGAATTCATATTACACAACTATAATGGCTTCAATCAATTTCCCAATCAGGACATAATTAAAGAGGATGAATACTAATAAGAAAACTTAAAAACAAAGAACAATCATCAAGAACATCACATTATCTTATATTAAATCTCTCAAACATGAACATTTCCTTCAACTCCAGATTCCTCTCTTCCATCCTGATTTCCACATGATAATCAAAATTGTGACGAATAAAGACAACACGTGTACGAGGTTGGATTTTATTTAGTCCACTTTTAAAATTTACATTTTCTGTTGAGATTCATTAAAAAAGATAAAGCATCGTCAGCTTTGCAGTCTGTATCACAAAGAAACTGCAATAAGGAAAGAGTGAAGAAGAATGAAGATGACTTAGTAGGCACATCTTTCAAAAAGATACATGTTAATCTAATTGATGGCAAAAATATGTACAGCAATGATTTTATCTTGTGGTAACACATGCTTGGGATTTCTGAGGGAGGAGTTGACAGGTCAGTGAAGCGGAGATCTATGCAGACAAAGGGTTTTTAACTGTCTATAAAGATGCATCAAGTTGACTACACGAGGCAGTCGATTTCCCAAAAACGGTATGCCAGTTCAATTTAAAATAAATTAAACCTAACAGGAGAGAGAAATGAGGAAGAGAAAGAAGAAATGAACTTATGAAACTAATTGACCGGCGCTTGTCAAATGAAGCATTTTAACAGACTCTAGCAAATGTTCCTCCATATGAATCAAGAATACTGAGCTAAAAAATGGACCTGACATCCACCTGATGAAATAACTCCAGAAATAAATTAGAAATGGAAAGTTGTATTAGTATGCATTTAAAAAGAGTACCTGATTTTCTCTCTCACTAGCCTAAATTTGATACCTTTGCATAACTTATAGAAAACCTGCCATGTTCTTTTAAAAACTCACAGTAATTCATTCATTAATCACAAGTCCTGATACCATCTAAGACAGGTACAGGATTCTACCCTGCAGAATCCGTATACCTTCGAGTCAAACACACTGGATATTCCATACAAATAAAGGACACTTTTCCTGTTTATATACATAACACTTTTGTACAGTCTTTGCACTTCCATTAAAACAGATTGAAGCGTCTCCATTTTCAAAATAAATGGAAATCAAATCGTGTTCAGTGGATTAAACCTTGAGTGAATCCGAAGCTTGAATTTAGCACTTGGTTACATTTAGAAATGAACGAGTTCAACTGCCTTTGCATTGAGAGCAGAGAGTAATGCATCTCTGTGAAATCCTGTCGTACTGGGTTTCATGGTTGAAATGTGCCTCAGACGCAGATCAGCGCCAGTTGAAGCCATCCACCATAATTTAAGGAAGAAATTGTAAAACTGACCTATGAACAGTGTCCATGGAAACTGAAAAATCAACACTGTTAACCTGCTATGCTGACTAGTAATCCTGCACTGACGAGATATTGTGATCATGTTATCAAGTGATTTCACTTACACTCCAAAAACAACATCACACAGCATTACAATTTACGGAAATGTTAAATCTGGATCAGCCCACAGGCAATTAAAAGGTGAACAAAAATTTTTAAAAAATCGAATCCATGTAGGAGGCAGTGAATGTTCAAAGTTCTCGAGTCTGCTCAAGTCAAACCACGAAGACAAGTCCACTTACTCCACCTGCTTTCATACTGCATACAGCTTATTCCTGGCCACACCCCTCTCTACAACTGTACACACAGTGCTCTCCTCAGCCTGACAGCAGTGTAAACTATAGACAGTTGAGTGGCTATGACGCTCCACTGGCTCTTACACACTAAGGATCTCGTTGAGGTGGAAAGTGACAGTCGGACCGTCCCGAAGCACAGACCAGAACCTACACTACTGTCGCAGGCCCGGCAGTCTTGGGGGTTTGCGGGGCGGGTTGGTGGTCGGGACAACAGGGTCACTTGGGTCCTTTGGAGGGGGTATCTGTCTCCGTGGATTGGCGGCCGTCGCTCCAGGCCTCCCGGGTGCTCTTAAGTGCCTGTGTCCTTTGCTGGTCCACAACCACGTAGTCAACACGCTCATCTGACGCTGTGATGCCAGTTCCATTGCTTTTCATCTGAAGAAAGACAAGATCAGTCTTAAGACTCCTTTCAACTGTCTGTGATAGAGAGCGTGAGGGTCAGATTGTAGAGGCTGATGAAGTCCTACCTTCCTAGGTGGGGTAGACTTGCCAGATTCAAGATCCAAATCCAGGTACTCCACCTGTTTGTCTCCCT
Organism: Pseudochromis fuscus; assembly: GCA_900323345.1. Taxonomy (NCBI): domain Eukaryota; kingdom Metazoa; phylum Chordata; class Actinopteri; family Pseudochromidae; genus Pseudochromis; species Pseudochromis fuscus. The sequence goes on along the minus strand of OOFC01003470.1, from coordinate 18,429 downwards.
TAGGCTTCACCATGGGGCTACTCCCACCATCTGCAGTCATGGGCGCAGCAAGCTTCATGATCTGCGTGAGCCAGGGAGAGATGTTTTCATCCACAGCAGAGTCACAGTAGAAGACAGCTCATTTTCAAATACACTCATGTGTTGTCACAATAACCAAAATTACTTTGCAAAGATAAGAGATTTGACTGATATTTAATTTACCAAAAGGTTTGGAGGTTTACAAAGGATGTTTTGTAAAAGCCAAAATTCATATAGTCCCTTCTTTTGATAGTGTTCATACAGGAGGTGGTTTGTGGACTGAACATCTGAATAATAAACAGGAGGAGACTACAATCAAGAGTTCATGAAAAATCTAAAGTAGTCAACAAAATCACAGTGCACGTAATCTAGAGCACGTGCTGAGTTGTACTATTACTATTTGATAAAGTTGAATTTTAGTTGATTACACAAATAGATTTATTGAATCTGTGAAATTCTTTTCATCCAGCTAGCGCCGTCTTTGAGAGTCACCAGACTGGCAGCATTTGCTGAAGTTTGGATGAACCACTTTGCTGATACAGCCAACACAAATGGGCACCGACCCAATATGTCCAAACTCAAGTTGCTTCAAAGCTGTCTCTAAACTGTTTGAAATTTTAATAAGCTCTTAGGGCTTTTGTGATTTCCCCTCAGGGATCATTGAATTATTCTGATTCCCTTGGGTCATATTGCAGTTAAAATGCATTTTGTTTGTCATTTAAGGTTCTCCTATATATTAAAGAAATTAAGAGGTAGGGACGTTGTTTTGTGTTTTCGTGTCAGATTTTTTTTAACATCAAATCTCCCAAAAAAAACATCATTGGTGTTGGTAGAAACAAGGGGAATTTTAGTATTGTGACAACTGAAACACTGTGGGCCTATATGCATTGTTAATTGTGAACTACAAGTAGGGTGGAGGTATTAGGACTAGGATGGTGACAAAACTAGGGCATACTAATTGTAAGGAAAACCACCGCAACCCATGTCTCCAAGCCACAGCTTGTAGGTGGACAGCAGAGTCTGCTCTATATACTTTCTGATCTAAAGATAGCACCTGAAAACAGCAACCTCTGGTGCTCTGACAGGGCAGGCCATGCATGTCTAACCTGGCAACCCTGCTCACCTCCTCTATGGTGTCAAGTTCCTCCACCTCCCTCTTTACAGGGGTGATGGGGACTGTGCAGTAGAAGGACTCCTCTCTACACAGAATAAGAAGGAAGCAGTCGCAAGGGGAAAAAAGAAAACAGCAGATGGTTAAGAATAAAATGCAGAAAAAAAAAAGGAAAAGGACGAAGCAGAAAAAATAAGAAACTGAGAAAGAAAGAAATTAATGTGAGGGATGAAAGAAGAGGAAGTCAGGAAATGATATCAAAGCAAATGTTGGGAAAAAAACCCCAAACTATTAACAGTGAGAAACTGTAAATCCAATAACAATAAGAGAAGGATCTCTGTTGATGAGAACACATCCAGTAATATTCTTCAGAAAGGAGAAGACTTTAATAACCAACTGTGCCTGTTTCAGCAGTTATTTCTGAATGACTCAACACCTGACACCTCAACTGGATTTTTGTTTTACCCAGTGCTCAGATGAAAGAACACAATACCTGAAAAGCAAAAGAACCAAAAGAGAGTAAAGAAAGGAGAGCGGCAGCAGGACAAGAGGAAACTGCAAAGAAAAGAGTTGAAGAAGTGGCGAGGAGTCCGTCTGCAGCAACCAGTAATTAGTCCTCAGTAATGTATGGCTTAAAGAGTCTGTAAACAAAAGCTTAACATTCCTAGTTGCCTCGTACTATATCGAATGCTGTGTTCATTGTAGATCTGTTGTGCAGATTTCATTTCAATGAGATAAAAAAAACACATCCTACAATAACAATCTAAATTAGACATTTATCACATTTTAATGTAACTTTGATTATCTGTGATTTCAAAAGTAAAGGAAAAAGTAATCATGTGACTTCTTTGATCAGAGGATAGTTGTGTGTTACATACTGGTTCATCTGTGGACATATTAGAGACCATGGCTACATAATTCTCAGCAGAGTCCTCGGAGTCAGTGCTGGAGGCCGTGCTATGCACTGACGGGGGTCTCGTTGGCATTGGAAACCTAGAGAGACTGAGCAGCATTCACAATGTTTACACACCCACTTCCAAGCAATTACAGTCTCTGGTGAGCACAAAATATAATACAGACATAACAGCTATAAAGCACTGCAGCCGGAAGAGACCCTGCAGCACTAAGCACAGAAATACACCTCATCCCAGATAAGACAACAGACTGCCATCGGTGTGCTGTAGCTCTGAGGCAGATCTCAGACCTGTGTGTATGAGGAGTGCTACTTTGGTCCCACTGTAAACTACAGTAATGCATGAAGTGTTAGTGCCTAGCTCTTCAGTTAATTGTATCCACTACAAAAGGTCATGTTCACAACAAAAACCCTTTTTAACCCCCAAAAATGAAGAAAACCTCACTGCAATTTGTGTTGAAAGTATGAAGAACAAATAGGACAATGCATAGGTTTTCTACAACATCATTAGCTGCTTGTGTCACAAAGAGATGCAGTACAGTAGTTGTATTTTTTTCTCCTTTTAATTTGGAGTTAGGCACAGTGCATCTTCTAATACAGTTCAACTAAAAATAAAAATAAGCCTCGTAGGAAAGCAGAGTAGTGTGAACATGTCCTTAGTTGTTAGCAAAATGTAGAACTATATAAAAAAACAAACAGTGCTGCAAAGATTTTAGATACTTACTCCCGAGCAAATGACCGTGTGACAGGAGAGCGGACAGGTGTGCACGGCTCCTCCCATTCTGGCAGTGGTTTGATCTCCAGTGGAGCAGGTTTTCCTGAAGCAAGGCACACATACCAGTCAGATGCTGCTGCTTAGGACACATCCTTAAACTTACATGTGTGAGGCTGACAAAGGTCAAAAGCAGTAAATGTTTTGTATTGCATAGTTTATCAACCTGTGTGCTGACAAGGCCAAGACTAGAACAAAAAACAGTGACAGTACAAAAAAGAAAAAAGTCCTGGAGCGCTCGTTGCTGAATGGTTACACTGCCTGCTGCATAACCACAGCATCCTTGTTTGATTCTGACCAGGGAGCTGGGTTGTACGTCCTACTCGTCAAATAAAAGACTAAAAGGCCAACAAACATGAGAAAGTATGAGACTTTCTTCTGCATATTGGGCAAAAATTGGATTTTAAAATGACCAAGAATGAAAAAAAACAGAAACAGTGACATTTTCTCATTAACCACATGGTATCTACTTGTGCATTAAGTAACGAATAAATTAATATTGCTTAACGGTTCATTTGCATTTTCTGCCTGTGTTTCCCTTCAGCTGCTATTAACAGAAGTCTGATCTCATCTGTTGACAGCTCAAACCAAACCTTTTTTAAATGAAATGTGTCCAACAGTTATTGTTTCCTGCTGCATTGGCGTTGTACAAGCTGTGTAATCAATATAAAGATCTTGGATTTCTTTTTTTATGTGGACGGATCATTACCCACAGCTTCTATTACAGGGAGCAGGAATGCATACTTAAAAAAAAGTGGCAGGTATAACACAAGCGGGAGATTGAAGGTATGTCAGGTTCTGTTATATTAAATTATGTCATTAGTTTCCTCTTGAAGAGCCATCTACTACTTCTCATACCCATATGAGTATTTTAGTGATATGTAAGACTGCCAAAAACAAAAAAACAAAAACACACACCCACAAAAACATGCCAGGGAGGATAAATATTGATTGCCTGCATGTAAGAAATCACATTAGAGTGCGGGCATATTTAGGTTAAGTGGAGGTAATGGTTTATTTTTGAAAGGCATGTTGTGACTGTTCATGAGCTTAAAACTGTGCAATCCACCACACCTAAAGTGCACACTCATCCATCTCCTGCTGGGAATTAAAACGATCAGTGTGGATTAATGCATCAGCTCTGACATCCTGTGATATCTGTATTTTTAGAACCCACAGAAGAAGTCCCAGGAAACAAGAAAAACCCCACAGTTCATTACTTAAAACATGCAAAGAATCAAGATGAAGAGTGGAGAGGTCAAAGGATGGAAAGTATTCAGATACACAGTGGCAGTTCAAGTGTGGTGTACCTACCCTTGCGTCGTCCCCTCGGGAATTCACCTACGGTTTGAGAGTCGGTTCGCTCTAAACCGACACCTTTTGCTCTTATTATTTTAGGACTCTGACCTGATTGGTGAAAGAAGACTTTGCTTATTATAAAATTATTTTAATGATCACAACAGTTAAGCCCTACTGTAACCACTGCTCTGCCATGCAAAGCAAAAGACGAGACTTCTCTGAACAGCAGATCGACACCCTCACGTACACCCAATCACCTTTTTTTTTTTTTTTTTCTGCAGCACACTTTAAGAGGATGATTGTCATGACAACAGCAGACCCATAGTGCCCAACATGCACCTCACTCCATGCACCACGGCTTCCCACACAAAGACTGACATCACAGCTGTGCATGCACGACGAGCTGCGTAGAAGCACTGAGAGTACACTGAGAAATCATGTCACGCTGAGAGGAGAGCATATGAATCCACAAGACAGAGTTAAGTTGTTGATAAATCACATGGCACCGCATTTTCTGCAGTGCCGTCCAGTCCAGAGCAAGAACCGAAATGTGCTGTGATTTCAAACTAAAATAATTGATTTGAATGGGATCACGACTAATGTGAATCAAATGATGTTGGCCTTCAACACACATGTCAAAGGCTTCGCAACAAACAGCTGAGACGACCGAAGCAGAGAGAGGAGATTAATACAGATTAGTTCTGAGTACAGAAGAATTTTGCATGGCTCATGGTAAATTAAAGAAATAATTATCATCTAGAAAACTTGGATGTGTGATGCTCAGCCTATTTATTGATCCAGACACTTTATTTTGAAAAGGTAGAATATAAATACCTCCTATCAATGTAGCCGAAAGGTGATGTTACTCACAAGTATTTACTTTTCCTCAGTTTAATTATCACATTAAAAATATTCAAGGATTTAAATATTCCTGTCCATATTCTGAGTTCACAGTAGATACTATGTAGTGTCTTATTTATACTCCAAGCAGATCCAAGTAGCTTAAATCCATGATCCAAGTCAAGTAAATCTAGTGCCAAGAGCAGTGGGATGGAAGATTAGATCTAATGATGATATCCTATTTTTAAATAAGTGCTTTACATTAAATAAAAACAAGTCAACACCATGGGAGAAAAGTTTTCCCTTTGCTCAGATAGACAGCTATGAGAATCTTCATACACGAGAAAAATGTGTTAGAAGTCAAATAAGATACTCCAATGAATAGTGCAAAGGTAAATTTTAACTACACAGAGCAAATATCAGTGGGGAAAAGATAAAGCAATAAATACCAGAAGTGAAATAAAACAGGTGAAAAATAAAAAGTAGTGCCATAATTTTTATTGTTGTTTCCAAGGATCAGGAGAGCTGGGTCTGTGTATAAGACTCAGAGACCCAGCTCTCCTGATCCTTTGGATGTAGGCTGAAAGCTTGTTTTCCAGGACCCCCCTCCCACCCCTTTTTAAATACAATAAAAAACACAAATTATTTAACATGTTTCCTGTGCCAAAAGGTTTCAAGATTGTAAATCCAAATTACTAGCACTTGATATTCTGGGTTATGGTTCTTTTCTGTGAAATACTAGTAGTGATAATGTATAACAGCCGTAACAGCCAGTGCTGTTGCAGTTATAGTAAATCTCTTTTTGTCATGGTGGTCCAGCAACAATCAATGCCAGGTTTGGAGCCTACTGGCTCAAAGGTCAAGTGACAGGGAGAATGTAAAACACCATTAAGCTGCCCTATTTTCTCCAGTGACAATAACAGTGCTGGTTTGCCTGTGAGGATTTTGTTATACTCGCGTTCTCTTTTTTTGCCCATTACTCAGTACTTCAATCTCTATCAGACTGTAAATCCCCTCGCTAGGTCTTTAATCAAAGGGCTCCATTCAGATGAAGGGAACAAAGGGGACGGAGGTGACCACTCCGAGCTTCGGTCACTCCATGGCACAGAAACCAGCCCCCTCCAAAACAGTCCACAGAGCCTCGCAGGAGTTTGAGGCAAGTGTGCTTTTGACAGGGAGCTAACTGTGCTGGATGTAGAGGGCAGTAAACTAATTCATCAAGAGGTGAAATAAGCTGGTCAAGGACAGGCGCGCAGGAAGATGGTGATATTTAATACACCAGACAAACCAAGGGAGACAAAATAAGAGAAACATTTCTTCACATTAATAACGACAGCTAAAGTGCAATGAAAAATGACATTGCTTTGAGAATGAAATTCAATACAGATGGCTTTATGACCATGAGCCAGCACTGTGGGAATAGCAGCTGAGTGTGAGACAAAGCACAGTCAGTTGTTGCATTAGTGAATACTGAGCACATAGGAAAGTTAACAGCAACAACAAACTCCAGCAATCTCGAAGCGACAACTCAACAAACACACAGGACACTTAAGATCCAAGTAGCAGCTACACATGCATGCACACCTACTGTCATCTCACCTTTGCGATCGGGTTTGAGATTTCGGTCCACAGGTGGGGGCTGGCAGTCGCTGAGCATTGGTCTGCGAGGGGGGGTCTTTGGACTCGAGCGAAATCCCATGTGTGCGGGCGGGGGGACCTGTTTCCCCAGGGAGGAGAACTCCATAGTGCTTGGGGTCATGGGCACATAGTTGGGTTCATGCATGGGCTCTGGCAAACTTCCCGAGTGATGATGTGAAGGGGAGTTGGCACTCATAGGTACGTAGTTCTGGTCCACCTCCTCTGTAGACTGGCTGCCCACTGGCATCATTCCTTTGTTTTTCTGAGGGAGGCAAACAGACAAGTCAAAGAAACACTGTTTTACACATAATCTGTGTATATATCTTATCCTGGATATGGATGGATGAAATCTAAAAAACTACCAATACTAAAATATACAGGTATGCAGTGAGTATTTATGTAAACATTGTTCAAACCTTGCTTCAGTACACAACTCATAATTCTTATCTTATTGTCTGACTGTCATCACAATTTAGATTGTGGACTTTAAGAGCATGCAGTATTATTTACAAATGCTAGCATTGCACAAGTAGTGTGTGACTGTAGGGCAAATATTTTTGATCAAGGGAATGGATTGCCGAGTTTCCTAGATTATTCCCAAAGAAATGTATCAAACATAGCATATGGCAGATTTCTTTACGTTGTAATAACGTATAAAGAAAGCTCAAAGACTCAGATTACCACAATATACATCCAATTCTCTCCTTTACACTGCATGATAATACCCTGCATCATAAGGCTGAGATAGGAACACATTTTCAGGTACTTGTAAGCACATCTAAGAAAATATACCATCAGAGTTTCTTAGCCAATTTAAGTATATTTGAAAAACGCATCCTCTAATGTTAACAGATTGTTAAAACATCAGAAATCAGAACATAAAAACTTCTGCATGTCATAAGTTATGAGTGAACCAGTTTTCTACAGAATTATTGACCAGCAACCCTCAAAACAACACTTACAAAGTAGCTGTTAAAGCTTTCATTGAAGTCAAACGAGCAGCTTTTGTCTGAGGGGAATGATCTAGGAATGTCATAGCAGTCCTGGGATCCAAAATCTGCAAACAAACAAACACATCATTACAAAACAAACTAACTATTATAGGGTTAACTTTTTAACATTCAGTGGTAGCATTTTATCAGTAACTAATGTGCACTGTACTGCACTGGCCTTTGTTTCTCATTAAATACTTCAGTTCAGTCCATTTACTCTACAGTACAGTCCCAATGATAAACACAAAAATAATTAAAATATGTTTTTCCATGATTCTGCAGATTTACTTGATTTACTTCAGTGGGACCGAGCTCAGCAGCTCTATGTAGCATATAATTAGTGTTTTTTTGCACTGTCATGAGGTACTGATGCAGTTACTAATGCATTTCACTTAATGACCACAAGACCCACAACAGTGCTAGGAAAAGCTTAGAAGATAAATGAGCGTGTCAGCTGGGGAAGAAAAAGTGGGGGGGAATAATTACAAGGAGGTATGTCATCTGTGTAAAATACTGGAACTGCATCCAAACAAATGAACACAAATACATTTCAAATGGGTCAGCTGGAAGGCCATGTTTATACATCTTCAGTCACCTGAGTTGAGTTCAATGATTTCTTTAAAGTGTTTTTTTATTTTGGTCCTCCTACATGTCAGGATGCATCGATCACTGTTCAGTAACCAAGGTGTAATAAAGAGACCAATCTTAACCTCAGTGTCATATACGGATACAGATTTACAACAGTGCTGATTATATTCAATTTGAATTTTCACTTTAAGTCATTAGATGAACCATTTTCACAGTAGTTGCCAGTTTGACAGCTTTTATAAGTGTACAGCACAGATAGGAGTTGAGACGTCAGTGATTTTGTCACTTAAAACATTGTCGTTACATTTATCACCACAAGAGGGAGGACTAAGTAGAGGAATAAATTATGTTGTTTCTATCTTACTCTATACGTTTCTCTACTCTTGTTAGTTTTGTGCTGTCTTTTAGAAGCCTTCGTGAAAGCATGTTATACTTCAATTCAAAAACTGTTTAGAAAAAACATCACTTGTAAATTCAGAAGAAATTTCTGAACTACTGTTAAATGTTAGTAGAAATCTTCCATCTATTCAATCGTACTAATACAATATTCTGAACACCATATGCATGTGTTATGAGTTGTCAGATTAAGTTAGAGCGGGTGTGATGAGCTTTGACAGTTTCTGTGGACTGTAACCAGAAGAGTGAAGGAGGACAGAGTTCTTCAAAAGAAACTAAAAGTTAGAAAATAAAAACTGTCCAACACAAACCTTTGCGGAGACGTGAACAGTCCACAGTGCCAATAGTGTTGCTACGTAAAGCCTTGTGCCCAGCACTCGTAGGCACACAGTAGTTTCCATCCGTCTCTGATGCTGAGCGAGGCACACAATAGGTGTCCGTAGGAGAGCGCTCAGCGGGGGGCGGTGGGGGTCCTGAGGTGGAACTGAGCGAAGGTTTGGGTGGTCTGGGAGGGGGTACTACATCTCCCCCACCCTCTGAGCCTCCTACCCCTGTCGACGACGACAGTGTGCGGGGCACTTGGTAGGTACAGTTCGCGCCAGGTGTGGGTGGGATGTCATAACTGATAGAGAGGTTGCGCAGCTGCGTCTCCATTGAGGGCTTCCGTGACGGCGTGTTGAAGACGTAAAGCTCAGAGGAATCCCCGCCATCTGGATGAGGGGACGAGGCAGACTTGGGGAGCAGCACAGTGTCCTGGGAGTAGCTGCGCGGGAGGTGATAAAGGCCGCTGTCAGTTGAGAGTGAGGCACCGCGTGATGGAGGCGAGTCGTAGATGGAAGGGGCGGAGGCAGGAGTTGGGTGCTGTGGAAAGAAGCCATTGTGCGAGGTGTGTTTAGCTGAGGAAGTGGAGGATGTAGGCGTGCGGTGAGACGGGAGGTTGTCATTCAGGTCTGTCTCTGAAGAGGTAGACTTGGAACACTCAGCATAGGCTCTAGGATGAAAACAGACGTACACACCGGAGAATTAATACACACAAATCCATATTATTGATGTAGAGAGGCTACGAAATCCACACTGTAAACCGTCATACATCTGTCTGCAAGCCATGGTTAGTAGCAAGTTATTTTCAGACATATCTTATCAGTGATCTCATTGTATTTCCAGGGCAACACTGAGGTACTTGGTAGCCGTTGGATCATTTCTTAACATGCAGGCACTAACAAAATCAATCTGTTGTTAGTTGAGTGCACAGCCACGTAAATCGACAGCAGATTGGTGTATGAAGTGTTGGTGCGTCTCTGTTGGTCTGTCGTCTGTACATGTTCAGCACTCCACACAAGCAGGCGGTTCCAGCTGGACGGCTGGCCACTCACAGACTAGCCTGTGGAGGAAGAGTCTTGCTCTCACACTCCTCCAGGAGCAAATACTCCTGGTCCCCCTCCAATGGAGAGTGACGCTCCACTGAGCTACACACAGCATACAGCAGAGACAAGGATAACAGTGGCAGTACAGTTGAAATGTACAAAAAGAAGAAATGATCTGGAAACTGCACAGAGAGACACTTACATCAGTGTAACACTCTGGCAGAGTGATTCATACCAACAATAAAAGCATACGTTTACATAAACAATCTAACCTGTTGGGTTCAGGCTTTTTGCTCTCACAGTTGGCCAGCCATAGGTAATCCTGGGGCTCCTCTGAGCTGGACTGAGAGTCCAGGTGTCGCACACTGACTGGCTGGTATGGAGGTGGCACACTGGACAGCACTGCTGCTGCTGGACCAACAATATTGCCCAGAGCGGGGTGTGGGGGGGTATCCACCACCAGACCCCCGGTGGCTGACTGGTGAGCTGCTTTTGCTGCCTCTGGAGGAGTGAAAAGACAAGGCTGGGGTTAACGTCTGTTAAAACTTTACATTTATACGATATCTAACAGTGAAATACAACTGAGGGTGATCCACTGCCCTTGAATTTATGACTATTTCAATGAACAGAAACACTGTAATGAAGGTTTAACTTTCATTTGAAATCAGATGTGTTATTCTGCACAACAAAGGTCACATAGTAAAGGAGTGAGTTTTATTTTTTCTGAACAATCTAGTTAAAAAAATGCCAATAAAAAAATTTGAACTGCAATTAATATGTGTCAGACTCAGTTCAGCAGGTGTAAGTGGCTTTGCCAAAAATCAGGGTACAAAGCACATTAGATTATCCAGAACACTTCCTGTAAAGCATTAGTTAGAATTAACATACAGTATCTGGACCTCCACACTATGGACTTTTTTATTGGATCCAGTAAACATGAGATCTAACCTGCTTCATTTTTGGACTTTTTCTACTGAAACTGTGTTGATTGTACTACAATCATGATTTTAAATAACAACCACATTGTTATATTTTTGTAATTAGGTGTGTAAGAAAATATTGATACACCAAAATATCACGATATTTCATGACGCAATACAGTATCTATTTTCTTCTGAAACACTGTATCGATAATTTATATTTTAAGGGAACTGTTAATGCATAAAAGTAAATTTCATTTGTGCACGTTTATGCATGAGAAAAAATTTATTTCATTTGTTCATGCATATAACATTTTGCACTCTTTATATTATGAGAGTTAGACTATTTTTGGGGGGAACAAAAACTGCAATAAAACAATTGCTTATAGTATCCCAATATATTGCAACATATCGTATCGCCACCCCAGTAACAGGATGTGCATCATATTGGCTCAAACTGAACCCCCAATGTTTCAAGAGAGTGCAAGAAAAGCTTCTTCTTCTGTGGGTATGTGCAGCCCACTGAGACAGTGCAGGTGATATTGGTGACTGATGATATTCGGCACAAAGTAAACAGCGAGCTGTGTTTGCTAATGTACACTGGTAGAGTAAACGTAGCTGTTTCTTAGCAACCCCATTCTAATGTAACAGCTCTGGCTGTTTTTTGAATGACACAACATCAACTTTACAATAATGGCTGAACTTGAGTGGCAGATCTCAGATATGTCTTCGCTGTAGTATGTATATAAAACTCGACCTCAAATCAAAAGTGTTAGCCTGCAGCTAAAATGTCCTTTATGAGGCCACAGAAACCTATATCCTCACTTCAATCTTGGGAATAAATCCTGTGGGAAATAAAAAACATTTCAAATACAGTACACCGTCCAACAAGAGGTGAGGAACACTGGCACACACAGCTGGTATCAAATTGAAGCACACAGCAGTCGTGGCTGTGAATTTACAAAAAAAAAAAAAAAAAAAAAAAACAACCACCCA
>OOFC01003464.1:0-11650 GCA_900323345.1 Pseudochromis fuscus | reverse complement strand
AAGGTTTTTGTGACGTTATCTTTGTAACATTACATGTCGCTTTGTGTTTTTTTACTCAGGTCTTATTCATTCTGAAATCCAGTTTTTATAGACTCCTCTAAAAGTAATGCTGCAGAAACCTAGTAACTGATCTCATCTCATCTCATCCCATCTCATCTCATCCCATCCCATCTCATCTCATCTCATCCCATCCCATCCCATCTCAACCTATCTCATCTCATCTCATCTCATCTCATCTCATCCCATCTCATCTCATCTCATCTCATCCCATCTCATCCCATCCCATCTCATCCCATCTCATCCCATCCCATCTCATCCCATCCCATCTCATCTCATCTCATCTCATCTCATCTCATCTCATCACATCTCATCTCATCTTATCTCATCTCATCCCATCTCATCATAAACAACAATTTGAATTAATGAGCAACATCTTCACAGTAAACAAGGGCCTTATCTACAGCACAGACTACATTAGATCTCATTGATCACTGATGTCCAGAAGGTGTTTGGTCAGCACACACACTCTGACTGATTAAGCCGTGTGGAAATGTCCACAAGTCACCAACTCTGTTCTCCGTCAGCCGCTGTGAGTCAGACTGTCTGAAAGCAGGAAACCTTCACATCACTACATCCACGGCCTTGCAGAGAAATCAAGGTTCATACAAGCTGGAGGCTCCCTCCTAATTTAAAAGACATTTTATGTCTCCTCAGAAACTAAATTTGAAAATGCAGATAAAATAAGCAGTCAAAGAGAAAAAAAAGGCAAAATGAAATTGAAGTTGTTGCCTTGTTATGTTTTAAATATCCTTTTCAAAACAGAAACTTGAGACAAAGGGAGAAGCGAGGCCACGGCCTACAATGGTTGGCAGTTATAAATGGATGCTGCGTCCTCTAAGAAGTGAATCACTGTATGTGATATAGTGCTGTGGCGCCTGCTATGGACAGATCCACCACTTAAGAGGCTGCTTTAAAACTTGAAAGCAGTCACACAGTGTTAATATAGGACTCTTTAATGGTAAACTGCAGTGTGGGACGGTATGAAGCTAGAGTGGCCACTATATCCTGTTCAGATGAAGCTCCTGTGTTGGTGTTGTTTACTCTATCACAAGGTAATTTAAAGCAGACAGAATTTGTTTTATATTAATTATGGATACAATAACAGGTTGTATTGATGGACCGACATCCAGTTATAATTACCACAACACCTCACAGTATTTGGCTTTTTACTGTGTTTCAGCTCATTGTTTTGATTTTATGGCTCGCAGCATTACTGTTCTGGTTGAGTCTCGTCAGTCTCATTAGCATCTTTTTAGACACAGCAAATGGCTGCTTTCCATCATGTTGGTAGATACACTGAAGGTACTGTGTACTCCAGCATGAAACACAGAAACAGCAAATATCTAATGTTTAATGCATACAATTTACATTTTGAGAGGCAAATATAAACAGCGTTATTGCCACATCCCCATATATACATGTGAGCTAGTGCTAAATGTGCCTTTACACAGTCACTTCATTCATGTGTATGTTGTGTGTTCACGTCAGCACATGAAGTGAATCATGTGGAAGTCGAGCAGTTATTTTAACACACCTTTAGGCATGAGGCAGATCATTAAATGTGAGCGCAGCTTTTTAGCAGCTGCAAAAATAGATGTTTTCAATCATTCCTCTTGTTATTAGATACAGTACAGCTGAGATACAGAAACAGGATACAAAGGTATTCATGCTTAATAACAGGGTTTGTTTGTAAGATAGTAAAAAATAATAATGTGTTTTTAATGTATTCATGTAGACAGCACTCAGAGATCACAAACATGTCTGATCTCATCTCAGATCATCTCAGATTGTCGACATTATCTTCCTGTGTATTTGTTTAGATGTGACATTTATATATTTTTAAAACCCAATAAAAGATATAGGGATTTTCTGGGATTTAATTTATTTTTTTCTTTTATCTTGAAATGATTTGTATGTGTGAGAATGTATTGTATTGATGTATGTATGTGCACATTTTCCCATTTTTGTATCTTGACTTATTACCGTATTACACTGGGAGGCACCTTGAACTGTTCCTGTATGAAATAGTGGTCCACAAATAAATCTGATTTGATTCAATACACTGGTTTAGTCACGTTGTATCACCCATTGTATAAGCAGTAAACAGCAAGCTGCTTTCAGTTTACAACATTAAATGAGTCTCTTTACATAAACATGGCGTTTCTTCATGTTGTTCACACTCTTCATTATTCCATACAGTGTGTGGTGTTGGAGTTGTGTGAAGTGTGAGGTTGGGGTTGTGGGGGAAAGCTGAAATGTTATAGGCTTGATGCTGCTGAGTGTGATGAGGGTTTGGTGTGAAAGCAGCAGGATCCTGTTTTACCCTGATGGCCTCACATACTGATTTTCTGAGTTTTGATGGACAACAAACACCAACATGGACACCTCTCTCGCTCCCGTCCAACTTCCTCTATTCACACCAACACCTTTTACCCCCAGCTAATGTTCTCCTACTGTCAGGATCTATTCCCCGAAGAGAGGTATATTCACCCTTTTACGTCTTCTGTTTCTCTGCAGCGCCAGATCGTCACGCTGGACGAGGACCATGATTGACACCGAGGCGAGCTGAGGAGACCTGTCACTCATCTTCCTATCAGCGTGTCAGAGGGCTATCTCCTTTTCGCCTCCCCCCTCTTCCTCTTCCTTCTTCCTCCACCGTCCTCCTCCCTCCCTTCAGCCCTCTCCTCTTATCTTCTCAATGGGCTGGTGACCTCATCCTCCAGAAAGAGACAGAAAGTGTAAACAAAAAAAAAAACAACCCTTGCTCCACCCGAAGCATCTTTGGCATGCCTCCAGTTGAGTGAGCTGTAGTAAGAGGAAGTAGAAGTGATCCCCTGTTTGTACAGCGCCCCCCAGAAGGAGATCCAGCTCCTGAGGAAGGAGCTGAGAGACGGACCAGTCATGCGTTTCCATTTTGCGTTGACGCTGCAGGCGCTATGGACTGGTGTTTGCCAGGCGGCCATGCAGCACTACCCTGCAGCGTGGGGCCACTACGACGTGTGCAAGTCCCAGGTTTACTCAGACGAAGGCTTGACCTGGGACTACATGGCCTGTCAACCGGAGGCCGCAGACATGACCCAGTACCTGAAGGTCACTCTGGATCCCCCCAACATCACCTGTGGAGACCCTCCTGAAACATACTGTGCCCTGGTGAGTAGACAGTAAAAACTAAGACGCATCTGCTCAGCTTGTTCTGACCCCGCAGCCGAGACAGACTCTTTGAAAAGCCCGTGTAGCTCAGAGACGTTGCTGTGGCTGAAGAAATAGAGGTTTGTGCCCATTGACGTCATGTTCTGCTGTTTAGAGAGCTGCTTCTCGGTGTGCACTGCAAACACTGTCTGATGTGCTGTTGACGCTGCAGAAAACACTGTATAATGTGACTTACCAGTGAAAACACACACACACACACACACACACACACCACACTCACCTCCCCACAGTCACATAAAAATATAGTTTTCTGATTTCACAGTGAGAAGACGTCCCAGCACAGCCTTTCTGTTGCACCAGTCTTTTGTCTTTTAGCAGAGTTGGACGGCCTTAAAATTTAAAATAAAAGTGCTCGGGAGGACTAAAAATACAACAGCTTGTATGAGGATGTAAAGGGAGCTTTATTTAAAGTGCAAAGGTTTTTGTTCATCTTGCACTGAGCAGCACATTTAGTGTTCATCGCACAATGGTCCACGGTGTCATCGTCAGTGTCAGCTTTCATATATTTCACACCCTTAAAATGTTTGTTTGTGAAATCTGGCATCACAGTTGCTTTAAATTGAAGCACATTTGTCTTCCTGATATTGCATGATGATTAATTTGCAGTGCAGCTGCTGCTAAACACTTTTTTAGCCACGATGTAGCTGTGGATGTGGGTCTATACTCAGTCAGCTGATCAGTGGGATAGTCAGACTGCAAAATGTGTTTTTACAGACAACCCCTGGAGGATTAATTATTCCCCTTTGAATGAACTCTGGTGAATACTTTACTTGCCCTCCAGAGTTTGATTGAATATGCCAAAATATCAGCTCCCATTCCCCTTCACCTCAGCTGTACTTAAGCATTTACTCATTTTGTCTCTGTACATCTTTACAGTAACGTCAGTGATACATTCAATGCAGAAATCAGCAACTTCGGGGTGAATTTCACTTTTCTACAGAGAGACAGAAATAATCTCCCTTCTTTGTACGATAAAGTTTCCCAATTAGCTTTCACTCCTGATTTATTTTGCTTTAAGATATTTTATTTGAACAAAACACTCGACTTCAAGAGGAAGTTTAAGAATAATGAGCCAATTAGCTTTTTATGTTTAATTTTAGAGAAATTAATTTGAGAAAAATAAAATATAAGAGCTGTTGAATCACATTACTAATTGTAGTTGTAATGATATTGCACAGTAGCACAAATATATAAAAGTGATATTTTGTTGGGTAATTTCTTTTGATGGTGTTGATTCAGTTGCAAATTATATTCCAGTCATGAAAACCGCAAATTCCTGACGGAGCTGAAAATAAAATGAGCAAAAGATGCATATTAGGTCAAGTGTTTAATGAGCAAACCGCCCCCCTACTCATTTCGGGTCCTTTTCGCTTTGAAACTCTCAGCTGGTCGCCTCAGATTAACGTTAAATGATGAATTCATTTTGGGCCGCCGTGTGTTACCAAGTCATCAAAGATTCTCTCAGAACAAATGTGCTCCTCAACGGCTTCAAGAGCTCTTTAGATAAATACTGAGATGTTCCAGGAAAAGTAGTAACTTGAGGAGTATAAATAGACAGTCGCCATCAGCAGAAAGTCAGCTGAGGAACAGAGAGGGATTAACAAAACACAGATGACAAAGACAGTGAGAGAATGATCAAGAGGGAAGCGAGTAGGAGTGAACATGAGGGAGACACAGACTCAGAGGACTCAGTGCAAAGCATATGATGACTGAAGAACTAATATCTCCAGCGTAGGGAGGGATGGGGGCTCTGAAATGTGAATAATTCAACATGTTTTGTAGCTAATGTGTTTTATTCATAGGACACATCATTCAGCCCGACATCTCTCAGGCACTTTTGAAAAACGCTGACTCCAAGGTTGGTGGAAGTGAGTTAGAGGGTGTGGGATGCCATATCTGGGAGGTCATTGTCAAAATGTGGTCACCCTCTGTTTCAGCTCCGGGTGACTCCGCGGCCTCTGATTGATCCGCTCTTGAACCTGAAGTGTGTCTTATTTGCTTGTTGTGGACGGATCGCCTGAATCCCGGATGAACAGCGGTCATCTGTGCCGTGCTATTTTTGGACGCGCAGTTGAAACCGAGTTTATAATTATTATTGCCAGCCTTTTAACAGTCTCATGATCGCTTATTAAATTAGCGGGAGTTTGTGCCGCGCTGTCGCCCTGGTGTCTCCGGCAGTCAGCGTGATAGGAGCGCTTCAATTAAACAGGCAGTGGTGCAGCTCCCCACATAACCATTTCCTCTCTGTGCTGTACTCTACCAATCACAAATCACACAAACATCAGTGAAATATGACCCCTGCCGCTTTCCATAGAGTCCAATCCTGTGCAATCGGTTTATGTTTACCCCAGGCAGTAACGTGGCTCAGGATCAACATCGGAACAATTATCATTGATATTTCAGCTACTCCGGCTGCCAATACACGGCTGCAATGCCAATAGTGGTTTGTATCATAAGTCAGATCGCTGCAGATTCGGGGCAATTATCATTAGGCCGCATTATCGGAGAATTTCATCTCTCTGGTAATTGATTTTGCGCTCGTAGAGGCGGGTGTATTTTAAAGCCTTGTGTCTGCTTCCTGGAGTGCTGAAGGTAACAGACACCAACGCCTGACAAGAGCAGAGAGAGAGCGAGATGCAGCAGCTCCAGGGCGTGGTGCTTATATGAGCATGGTTATCTCAGGTTGCGGCCTTCATCCCAGGGTCACAGATAAAGGAAGACAGCATCACACGCAGTCCACACACACACACACACACAAACACCACTCTCCCCAGTAAAGACTTTTTTTTATTCTCCTTCTAGCCCAATGACCTTTTCAATAGCAATAAGCTGGCATTCGCTGAACTCTGGCACATGAATCTGCCATCATATAAGATTTCACTGTCCCCTCCAGTTAGACTCACACTGGCTTTTAAAAGCCTGGACAGCTCCGGCGGTGTCAACCAGCTGATGATTGAGTTTGTGCAGGATCCAGGACAGCAGCCTCACAATGAGAATTTTTGTTTAAAAATAATTGCTCGAATTAATGTGTAGACTGACCCCCCACACCCCAACATCGAAAGTTACAGACAATGCTACATAATCATAAAATCAATGCAAGTAATTATGTTACATTTAGATGTGTCTGTGTGCAGACTGAAGTGAGAAGTACTTCCTCTGTGTCTGGGCCTGTATCATGCTGAAGGACACTCGGGGAAATAATCAGTGTTTTATTTATTTTACTGCAGAGAATCTAAGGTTTAAAACGACTCTTTAAACACTCCAACACACACGTTATCAACCTTGCATGTGTCGGCTCTTCTTTGATGCACGTTGCATTAAACATAAAGGAATCTCCTCTCTAGGTGTATCTCCATAATTTAAACTACATTTCAGAGCTTGTGTGTGTGTGTGTGTGTGTGTGTGTTGGTGTGTGTGTGTGTGGATGTGCTTGCATTGCATTTGCGTGCAAGTACTGCATGTCTCTATCTGTGCTTTCAATTTACAACCAGGAAGTGCTGATGAATGCTGAAACCTGAGTCCCGGCAGGCTGGTGCATTTCATAGCCAATCAAATCTAAATGAGGAAACGAAGGGGATTGTTAAGAGGTGGTGCAGCCTGTGGCTTTTTCCCATTTTCGTCTCAATGAGAGGACTTTAATGCACAGAGAAGGTAGATTGCAAATAGTGTCTTAATTAATCTGCTTAGTTAATGAGAAAGCTGATTTAAGCTTTAGAAAGTGGACTTTTTAGGAGTATCTGGAGCAGATTTTAGTTTCTCAGACAAAGTTCTGTTACGACTCTGTTTGTGTGGCTGTCAAATGTTTTAGTTCCTACTGCTTCCTCATCCAAAAACACTTCACCACATGGTATATATATTGATGGAGGTGTGTTATTATACCTGTGAACTTAATCAAATGAAGTGACAGAAGTGTGGAGTGGCTGTGTGTCTTTTTTAGGCCCTGCTTTTATCACCTTTTGTGAAGTGATGCATGATCATCTCAGGCCTGTGTTTTCAGGTCGTTTAGTTAATTATTCAGCTTGATGAGGTGGTGTTTCCTTATTTTATTTCTGCATCTCTGATCTTTAAAAGTACTGTGCTTCAGATCAGATGTGAGGTCATTTTGATTAAAAGACCGTCGGCCTCAGCAGTGACGGTGCTTTATGAAGAGTGACGTAGTGGCACAGTGTTTGTATTCAAGTTGCTCAAATGTGAACCCTTATGGGCTTAAATCCAACTTTAAATTTTCAAACATATTTCAGCTTTTTTTTTGTGGTTGTAAATTTTGAGTGCTCGTATTGTTTGATTCCCCCCCTGTGCTTACTACAGCAGATGGTACGCTCCAGTTTAAATCTGGCTCTGCTGAGTTGTACCACTCACTTCTCTGTAGTGGATGGGAAGGTTGTAGGCTGTTGTGCAGTGTTACTTTTTCTCTACTGATTTTACTTTTTCTTCTTCTCCTTTTTTTTTTGAATAGCTTTTGTCATTAAAACACATCTGGCATCAGATGTTGCATGTTCCTGCTGTCTATGAAATTTTGCAATATGTAACTCAACACAAGCTCCAGTGCAATATCGTAGCTTTCCGTATTTTCCGCAGTATAAGGTGCATGGGATTATAAATTCAGTGAATGGCCTATTTTAAAACTGTTTTCACATGTAAGTCACACTGCATTATAAGGTGCATAGAATAGAAACTACTGTAGTGTCTGGGGTTGTGTTATCATCCATCTAGATGAAGCTGCGCTAAAGTGAATGTCAACAAAACAGTCAGATAAGTCAGTCAGTCAAACTTTATTCATAGAAAACAAACCAACGTTGTGACAACTCCGTTCACTCCAAAACAAGCTAGTACATTCACAATACGATACCGTACGTACCGGTAGCTCTTACCGGTATTTGCGGCGCCTTCATTAAAAACAATGCATTTCCAACTCCATTTGTCACAGTTCAAAACTACATGAACAGCTGTTTTATTTTTTTCTCCGAGGTAACGTCAGTGACATAGTATTATCTTTTACCAACAGCAAGGTACAACAGGTAGTGCAACTTTTTATCATGTAGTTAGTGCATCACAAACGTGGAGGGAACTTTTCCCTGATTCAGTAAACACATAAAAGAAACAGTCTGATACTGCTACGGTAAATCAAACATTAGTGCAATCACAATATACGCCCCCCTGACTACAGTAGCCATAATTAACCAATATTGATATCATATATAAGGTGCATCGGATTATAAATACGGTAACTCAACACAAGCTCCAGTGCAATATTGTAGCTTACATTTGCTTTTTAACTCATGATAGTGATTTAAACAATTTTATTTTGCTGTCTTTATGATCAGTATCCAAGAAACCCATGGAGGCACCATACAGGAGCTTTTCTCTGTGTGTCAGCCTATAAATGCAAGGCAGGGGTGCAGCAGGCTCTCACGGATTTACATTGTGATATACAAATCTGACCTTTCCCTAAGCTGATCCTGATTAGAGGTTTCAGGACAGACAAAGCATTTCAACTCCCCCTCCCCATACCTCACCCATCCCACTCTCACACACACTGTGCCGCCTCTCACCAGGCCTCCACGCTGACATTTCCTTGAGAAACGAATGCGCTGTCAGCAGCAATATGTCTCATTTCATACGGCAACACTCACTCAATGCAAGGGTTAGAGGAGGATGAGGATGAGAGAAAAGAGACGGCTGCTTCAGTGTTTTCTGTGACACTCTGTCTCACAAACTTGTTTATAATGCTTTTTGTGCGAGGAGGCGTTGTTGTAAAAAAAAAAATGAGCACGACGCTGGCTTTTCAGATCTGCTGATTGGTATGAAACAACGGTCAGATTTCAGGAAAGTTGTTGCAATTAAACAGCATTTGAAAAACGAATCATTCACTTAATAGACGTCTTTAAGATCAGAGGATTAAGTCAACGTAATCCAAACTAAATCAAAGGTTTATTGAAATTCGTGACAGAGGCACAGGACATAGACCAACACAGGCTAAAAGAAAAAAAAAAAAGACTAATTGTGCAGCATAAGTGAATGTTTCTTTGTTTGATTAGTGATAGCTATCTGCAGAGCCAAACAAAGCTGGAGTTATTATTTCTGCATAATTCACCAACAGGCAGCGTTCAACTGGATTTTTCTCACACGATTTCAATCTGTGCTCAAGGGAATTGTCTCTTTTATGTGATTTAATTAGCCTAATCAACCCTCAACAAACAATTTGAAGCTAAGGTGGCGCACGCTGCGGCGTCCATTCATGATTGTACTTGACTTGACGGATAACGCACTCTCCTTTATGGGTTTGTGAGTTTCATCATCTAAAAGCCAGTAGTATTTCAACAAGCTCAAAGCTGCAGTGTGATCACCACTGAAGGAAGTCCTAAATATAGTATATGGAGCTGTGATCACTCAACAGGCAGGAAAGGAGTCTGCAGTCGTTTTTCTCAGCAGTACTTTTACCTGAAACTCCAACAAAATCGGTGGAATATTACCGAACACAGCAGACAACTGTCCGACACTCAGACTGGATCTGTCTGACCAACGTGAAGGTTATAGACATCGCGGTCACTGGAGGATCTCATCATATTCTCTCCGAGTCGTCCTGTGCCATAAACTTTGCATGAGCGTCGGGCACAGTCTGAATTTTTATCATTTTCTCATTTCCCCCAAACACACTCGTTCTCCCAGGCCTTCGAGCGCCAATACAAACACAGACTTGTCAGCCAGGCTCACCAGAAGTCCATTAAACAGGTGTTGGCAGAAAATCCCACACTTCCTGGTGTGGGCATGTTGTGGCTCAGCCTCGCATCGTCCACAGTCTGAGTGAAGTAACATCCACTCCAACATATTCTTCTTGTAAGTTTTAGGTTGTGATGTGAGTTCTGTCAAGGTTGTTTTTTTTGTGTGTGTGTGTCACAT
Source organism: Pseudochromis fuscus (assembly GCA_900323345.1). Lineage (NCBI taxonomy): Eukaryota > Metazoa > Chordata > Actinopteri > Pseudochromidae > Pseudochromis > Pseudochromis fuscus. Next base: position 1,480 of record OOFC01003464.1, on the reverse strand, counting down.
CTGCTTTATTAATCATTTCCCACATTTTCCACCATGTTGTTTGAAAAGTGTGTTATATTATAAATGTGAGCAGAGGTACAGTTGTCAGAAATTCACCTCTCCTGAATTTATAACTACGATCCAGAAACTGATGGGTGGATGTTTGAGGGATTTTTCTTCCCACACATTAGTTGCACACTGGTTTGAAATATATGAGGTGGAAGAGGCGTGTGTGTGTGTGTGTGAGAGATCACTGTTTACTTCTTTACTATTCCCTTTAAAATAGACACTAAAGAATTTACTATTGTGAACAGTAAACTGAAGACATAAACTTTGCTGTTGTCTTTAAAATACAGACCATTGCATTATGGGATTGGGAGCAGAAATAGTGCACATGCCTCAACTGTTTATAAAAGATGGACATCGTAAAAAAATTCTGACAAGTAAAGCCCATGCGCTAACCCAATAAGTGAAATAACTACGTTGGCCACTAGATGCTGGCTCCAAAGATAGATAGATAGATAGATAGATAGGGAGATAGATAGATAGATAGAAAACTTTGATTATCCATTCATTCCATTCATTCACATAACTCAAAGTGTCCAAGGTAACACTACATGACATATTGAAGACAAGGCAGAGAGCAGAAATATATGCTAAAAGCAATATCCTGAAAAGAAAACAGCAGGATAAAAGACCCGGTACAGACAGTATAAGGCAGAAATAGAATAAAAACAAGGATAATGGTATAAGAAGGATTAAAAGGAATTAAAAATATGAATAGAGAATGCATAAAAAATGAATAAAAGCTTTCCGGATAAAACTAAAATGAATAGATAAATAACAAATAAATAAATAGAGCCAAATTGCACATAACAATTAAAATGCATGGTCAGTTAAATGTGCAAATTTCAAGTTAACTCTCTGTACAACAGGCAGAGCGGACACATGACTTTGTGTAAAATCAGTGCCCTGGTGGACTATAGCTCCCCCAGCTCCACCTTCGTATCCAGATATGGTCACTTCTGGCTGCAAAAATCCAAGATGGTGACGGCCAACTAGAACAAAAACCAAACTGGTGAAGCCACTGTGACTGCATCCATATTTTACTGCAGCAGAAATGTTACTTTGTTGTTTCATTGTACCACTCTGCAAAATAAAACGGTCAACAGTCCACTAGTAACTACATTGTCAGCCAACTCATGGAACTAGCTTACCGTATTTTCCAGACTATTGAGCGCACCTGTCTATAAGCCGCTATTGAATTTATTCAAACAGTTTCATGTGGTCCACTCTGACCGGGTCTGATGTGATGACGCTAAATGTATCGGCGGCACGGAGCTTGCTAGCTTGTAAAAAGCCAACGAGCATCGTGCCACCGATACATGAGAAACACCGGTGTTTAAGTTCAAAGCGTCGGAAAAAAGTAGCGGCATTTATTCTGGAAAATACAGTAATCAAACAGAGGAAATTAGAAATAAAGTCCTGCCTCTAATACAAG
>OOFC01003456.1:82310-126482 GCA_900323345.1 Pseudochromis fuscus | reverse complement strand
AAACAGTCAAATATGCGAAATAAGAATAAGAATAAGAAATACAACAATTTAAACAACTGACACAACAGCCACAAGCAGGAGCTTTAGATAAAACTGTGAGGACAAATCATGTTTATATTCTTGACACCCTAACACACAGAAACCAATGATCAAATAATAATAATAATAGGCGATAAAGGTCTTTAAATGTGCATTTTTATTAAGTAACTGGAAAAAAAAATTAAATTGAACACAAGTTGTTTAGATGTATATTTGATCATATGTTTTTACATTTTTTCTTTCATATTTTTATGTCGTTCTAATAAGGAAACATTATACACACCTTATAAAGGAATAAAAGTAAGTACATCACCGTTTTAGTGTACAAAATGTGCGGTATAATTCAGTGCATCTTTCTCCCTGAGTTTGTAGTTCTGTCATGAAGCAGGAGGTGGCAGAATTAACCCAAACAAAACTGCCTGAACAAGACAGCCAGATTTTCATCACCTTGTATTCAGTACTTCAATCTTCAAAATACACTGAATGTAGAAAACTACATCATGTTGTACTGAGAATTGTAAAAAAGATCGTTGACAACACATTAAATGAATATAGCATAAGTTTTCATCAGAAGCAAAACCAGTAATGTAAATTCAATGAGTACTGTAACGGGTGTTAAGTTTCACGCCCCAAATTGAAATGAGGAAGCACCATTGTAATTCTCTAGTTACCACACATACTCCAGCTGCCTTACAGGTCAGCTGTGATCAACAATAAAACACTGTGTAAATTACACTAACATGCAGAACTTGTCTGACAACCAGCACTTAAGCCAGATACTGAATTTTTTTCCATTAGCAGTCAACAGTGGTTGGCGATGTGACAATAATGCAACAAAAAAAAGGGACATGATACGAGAATGGGGAATTTTGAGGTATTGAAATTGAGTGTCATTACGAAAGGAGGAAGTTGCAAATGTCATTTCTTAAAATAATTATGCACAAGAACCTCATAAATTTCAACATGAGAGCACAAACCAAAGACAGATAAAGAGTCAAGGAATTTATTTACAAAACATAAAATAGTACAGACAGAAAATGTATTAAACAGTAAATATTAACCTGATTGAGACAAACAACAATATGTCCATTTCTTTCTATCAAACAGTACAGTGTAATCATATAATGTTGTAATGAGTCACCTATAAGAACTACACAAATGAGGGGTTAAGGACACAGTGTAGGCACATAATTAAGTGTGTTGTAAGATCTATGCAGCACAGCTTAACATATATGGAACAAAAGGCAGAGTAGTAAACAGTAACATACCCACAGTTCAAAACTGATATTTTTGTTTGTGGTTACCAGTTAGCAGCTACAACATTTACATATATCTTCTGTGGCATATTATTTTATTCACTTCATTCATTCTTCTCAGAATTTTCATTCTAGCATTTTTCTGAAAGTTGAGGTAAGACTGTGTGTACCTTACATGTTGCCCAGTGATGAGCTTCAATACATTTCAGATAAACTATTTGTTTATTCAGAATCACAGAATCTGGTGATGTCCCACTGTGACTTGCTTCATAGTAAAGGGATACAAGGATTGCAAACTGGACTAGTTATTCATCAGCAGTAACAGAGAAGGGGTTGTCGTACGCTGCTGCCTCCAGGTCGTTTACTTGTTTCCTGCGCGTCTCTGCAGGAGGTCTTGGTGGTGGATTCTGAGGAGGGTTCTTAATACTCTCTGGCTCTCTAACTGGCTTTCGGGTTTCCTTCCTTGGAAGAATGGGCTCCCAGTGTTCACCTCGGATAGCTGCCTAGAAAACAAGAAGGTTACAAGTCAGTCATGGTGGGCTAATGGGAATTCAACATCTTGTCAAAAACAAATACAGGATGAGCATTAACAGTGGCCTAATTTTGTACACCTCACTGTTGTGAGAAACAATAAGTTAAACTGTGAAGACTGGAAACCTGTATGACCTCGGTTTCCACATTTAGAGTTCAGGAAGTTTCAAGAATTTAGTCACACCTCTAACTGGTCAGATTTCATAACCATAGAGCCATGTCTCAACACAGGTACCAGTAATGAAACAATCTCTTCCTTTTAACCATTTCCTTGTTTCCGTCAACTGGCCACTTCCTTGCCCCAGCTAACCCCTTTATCAAAGTTGACAATATTTAACCTGCTAGACTCACTTGAGCTCAATGTGATAAAAGCAACCAACTTACTCCAAGGTAGATAAGGCTGGCAATACCAAGGCAGACACATCCGAGCACAGTAGCAAGCATAAAACCCCCAGGTACACAGAGTCTAGGAAGGAGGAAAACAAAAGGACTGTGAGGACAAAAGACCAATGACACATCCGAAGGTTTTGTTAGAGTCTGATTGTGAATAGGAGGAATGTTGTTTAGCAAAGTAAAGTGTCTCACGCAGCATGTAGAAAGGCTCTGACATAGTAGTTCCTTGTCAGTGGCCCGAAGGCTTTGACACACACTGTAAAGCAGTACTGGCCCCTAAAAGAAAACAGAAGGAGTAATTAGGGATGAGATTTACAGGCAATCATCTCAGAACAGGTCCAATAAAGTACAGACTCTATGTAATAAATATACAGCATCACTTACGGTCTCTCCACACTTGTGCCTTTGGACTTCTTGCTTCTGGGATACTCAAGTAGACACACAAAGGCCCCAGCAGCACTAGTAATATGTCAAGGCTGTTTCATTGTAAATATAAATATGCAACTTACAAGAAAGTTCTGGGTTAAAATTTTGGCTCTGACCCCTCTGTGTGGAGTTTGCATTTTCTCCCTGTGCATGCGTGGGTGTACTCCCACAGTCCAAAGACAGGCTTGTTAAATGAACAGATTACTCTAAATTGACCATCAGTGTGAGCATGGATGGATGTCTGTCTGTCTTTGTGGGCTGGCCCTGCGATGGACTGGTGTGTGTGCCCCACCTCTCGCCCATTCCCAGCTGGGATAGGCTCCCGCAACCCCCATAAACCAATTGGATAAACAGGTATACAGGATGAATGTATGAATTAATGTATGTAACTTTTTAAAAGCAAGCTAAATGAAGTGATTCACAGATATGAAAACAGGGAAAAAAACACAACACCTTTAAAACCCATATTATGGTTACAAAGTAGAATGTTAAGTCTTAGACAGTTCTCCAAAAATAACAAAGGTGAAGAAAACAACGGGTGAATACAGACAGAGATTTGAATCTTAAATTGCCTGATCACTGAGCTCAGTCTACTGTGTGTAACATGTAATTAAATGCTTAATTCCTAATGCCTAAAGAAATTTCTGAACACACTGCTCAAAATACAGTAAATACACAGCAATGTCTTCAATTTACTCACCTAAATTAGACCTATGCGTATGACTTATCAAACCCTGCACAGAACTCTGCTGTAGACAAGGTTATAATACAAAACCTAGACACAGCAAACCCAGACACACGTTAAACATCACTTCTTTAAGGTGACCTAGTTGTTGGTGTATTATGTAAAATAAAAAGGATACACTGCATAAGCAGCAAACTGCCAGCCTCTGAACTGTCCACTCACACCTACGACTCCTCCAGTGAGAAGAACTGAAAGAAGGAAGCAGGAAGGTAACATTTAAAAAACAAAATATTTATAATCCTTCACGCTAAGAGACAAGCCCACGTTAAATTGTGCAATTTTACAAAACTCTATTAAACAAACGGGAGAAGACAGTTAATAACCTATAATCTCCAGTAAAGACGTTGTAATTGAGTTTAACGGCGCTAAGTTATTTAGACATTCATTTCAAGTAAACTTAGTATTTTTTTTTACACATTTAGAAAAAGTTTGTCTACTCACTGAGACCCGCAGCCAGAGCCTGTTCATTGGCCCACATCGCCCACTCTATCTTCCCCATAGCGTCGGTCTCTAACAGACTGTGCAGTCAGAGGAAACAGTCCCCACGGAGGCTCTGGACCTTTGTGGTTTGTACAAGGAAGAAAGTGTATTTACTGGCGGTGAGGTGTGTTGATGTGCCGACTGGGAGGCAGGGCTTATGTTAGCCAGTCCCCAGCTCAGTCGTCATTTCCTAAAAATGCAGGACTGCGGGAGTGGACAGCTAATGACTAAACAGGTGAGTGTGGCAGGTGGAGGTAAAAGTCTTCCTTATTGTTGTCCATCTGTCCCACTACGAAGCTAAACCTCCTCAAGGACATCTGATAGACGGGAACGATTTTTATTTAGTTATTGTGTTGCCTTTTTACAACACAATAACTAACTTAGCGCATTTTTGTGCTTCCTATGCTGTCTTTGTCTTTCTGAAGGTTTCAACTTTGACAGTCCAGGTATTGACTTTTTATTTCAAAAAGCATAAGTGAACAACAAAACACAAACAAGACAATTATCTTGACTAAAATATATTTTATTCAATTTTACACAATAAAAGGTCTAAAAAAGTTGAAATTAACAACTATAAGTGGCCACAATTAAAACACCCTCCTTAAACAAACATGGATATATAAACACATTCAAAGCCCTTTACACACAGCCACTTGCTCAGGTAGGTCAGAGAGCACGAGGTCATCTGCAGTGGTGATTTGTATTTATGGATCAATTGCATTGCTCAGTGCCAGAGCACCTGTTTATGTACAACCTGAGAGTTACGTACATGGACATCTACAATTACATGCCTCTTACAAACAGATTATACCTGTAGATGAAATGTGGGAAACATACAGAGATAATGAGTGATGGATGAGATGAGGAGAGGCACAGTTTGTTAGCTGAAGGGGTGCATGTTCGCATCCACCATGGTAAGGAATGTGCCTGGTACTGTTGTGATTTGTAGAAAAAATAGTGACATATGACTAATGCAGTTTATTTTTTAAATCTCTGCTGGATTGGTTTCATTTTTGCACAGTACAACTTGTCTCTTCAGAGCTGTGAGGCATCACATAGTTTTCTTGGGCCACCCATCTGATGAAAGCAGATGCTGAGTGGGGTCCTCGACAACACACGGGCCTGGTCCAGGCTGGATGCAAACCAAAAAATAAATTTATTATGGACTTAGACCAAAGACATTAACACGTTACCACATGCATCTAATTTGAATATGCCTGTACAATAAACTATTCAAAGGTTAAAAGACTGGATTGACTCTCAAGTGTTTCTTAAGTAACAAGAACCCAGAGGTCACTGGATGTAACTCCAGTTGTGTAAGTAGGTTAGTATCCCTCTAATAGGCTTTGCTATTAGTTATCCAAAGCAAGGATACGACAAAACCTTTTTGATGGTGGAACATGTAAGAAATAAAACTCCATTACATCCACCACACGTGCAACCATATTTAACTGAAGTAGTGCAGAACAATGTTATTCAAAATCGTCTTTTAAGGAAGTACAGACTGTATAATGTGCAGCCTTATGACAGACACATCAAACCATTTATATCCAATGCATGTTACACTGATTTTCATTAGCTACTGAACATTAACTGAGAAAAGAACTGAGTTAGAAGAATTTACTTCTGTGAGTATGTACATACCTTGGTGCTGATAATGTAGTTTATTCCCTTTGGCATTGGCTCTAGACCAATACTCTGTTTCAGCTCCTCAGAAAGAGCAGTACGGTGGACTGGAAGACCCTTAATGAAGCTGCAAAGAAGGAAAAAACACTATGATACATTTCAAAGGTGATGGGAGCAAACAGTCCTTAATGACCACAGTGCAAACCAAAACTATATAAACCCCAACTTTTGAAAAACTCTTGATGGATCCAAGTGTATTATTCCAGGTCACCATCCTCCTGAGAGCACTTCAAAGCTTTACAAATTATTTTTCTGCTCTTGCTGTGCCCTGACCACAATTTTATGACCAAGGTCTTTGGAGAGTTTCTGGTTTTATCTTGACCTGAATTGTGAAATGTGGGACCTCATATACAGAAGTGTGTGTCTCTTTTAACTATGTTCAAACCATTCAATTTTCCAGGTGGAGTACCACAGCAAAGTTTCTCAATACTTTTGTAAATGAGAGGTTTCACTTCTTGAATTTTAATCAATGTGCAAAGAAAAAAAAATAGTTTCACTTTTTATAGTTTTCAAACTTTTAACTCAATGGAGATTAACTCAAATTAAAATTAAATGGAGGGGCCTAAACACTATGAATCCACTGTATGTAAACTACTGTTGGTTTTATTTCTTAGATGAATGAATAAGTTTGAATGGCAGCAATGCATTTAGTGAGCTAAGCAGTGAAGATAAACAGGTCTGGTATCAACTCACTCCTCTCCGTTGGTTTCTGGGGGGAAGAAATGTTGAACCACTCGGACAAACTCAGGAACATGCTGCTCTAAAATGTAGATCACAGCATTGGGCCCTGCATCAAAAGTGTAGGCCACCTGCAGAGAAACAAATAGCCTGTGACTGTCATGCAGTGGCAGAGTTTCCTGTTCCCCAGTTTAAACAACACGTTACAAGTTTCACATCTTCATTACAACATCTCAGAAATTCAGCTGCATGAAGTGAGGAAAATTTCTAACAAGAAAAAAGGAAACATATTTAATAATGATACAAAAGTAATGAGGTTTATACATACTGTAATAAGAACATTTTTAATACTATAAGCGTACATGTTTTAGCTCCATTGATTTCACTTCATATTGATTTTCTACATTTTTAAGCACTATGATTTCTATATCTCATTTTTATTATTTCTATAATGAAATTTTGAAGTGAGATTTGAAATTTCATATGCTTTTTTTTATTGCCAGAAAGACTCCTATCATGAGTAGGCTTGTACTATTTGAAGAAAGATAAAAGCTGTCCACAATGATTAATGAAACACTGGATTAAAAGAGTAAACCAAAAGGTTCACCACAGTTTTTTTTTTCCTCTGTTCAGCAACAGAAATGTACAGTTGCTCACCCTTGTCTCCTCATAATGCCTGTTATAACGATGCACCAAGCTGATGACCTGTTGAGACACACTACTGAGATAGAAGATAGGAGGGTATGTGTCAAGGCAGGTGGCATGGAACTGGTTACTGTCCTTCATGGTTAGTTCAGCAAATGCAGGGAAGTCCTTTTTTCGCACTGCTTCAATCATCTCTACCATCCGACCTGGGACCACAGACTCAGCACGGTGCTACACACACACACACACACACACACACACACACAGACACACGATGAACATAAACCTCTTATGTGTATCACTTAAATGTAACGTAAACCAATAATACATTCAGTCCTAACAGTATATAGATAATATACTGAAATGCAGAGTAGAGGGTGAACAAAGTACCTTTAATAGACAGCTTGTTTCTACACTGGTCTGCATCCCAGAAGTGCTGGCGACTGGTTTCCGCTCTGCACTAGCCTGTGACAAACCATCAAATTAGAATTTTTACTATTTTTAATTAAAATGTGAATTTTTAACCCTAATAAAAACACTCAACATCAGTCAGTATGCCAGAACTCTGATGATTCACATTAGGACTTGGAAACACGGACACAATCAGACGTACCACTAGGACGAGGATTCTGAGCTCAGGCCAGTGAGTCTCTGGCTCCACCTGCTGGGCTACACTGTCCTTCCCATCCTCTTTGTTTCCCATGATCCACTGGACAAACCCACCATACATGCTCCGGCATGCGCTGCCTGACCCTTGGCGAGCAATCCCAGACAACTCTCCCTCTACGCCAAACACCCGAGCCAGAGTGTAAACTGCAACAGTGGGACAACAAAGAGAGTAAGAGCATAAGAGACTGGCAAAAGGTGGAGCTGTATCACAGAGAAGAAAATGCAGACAATTTTTACTAGATTTATTTTTTTTTTTACTAGATAGATTTTTACTATTTTGTGTTTTGATTAACACAATTTCTCTATGGACATAAAGTAAGTACAAAAAAAAAAAGATCAAGAAACTGATTAGGCAATAAAATGAAATGTAATTTTAACTTTCCAAGTCGAGTCTCTAAAGGATTTGTTAAGCTTTGTTGTGGAATCATTTATATCTTAAGGTGGGAGAGTAAAGACAACTAAAACTAAACTGTCTTTGTGAGTTTTATTCTTTGCAAACAGGTCCACATTCAACACAATGCAGAGTGCTGTCTGCCGAGTAAATAGTGTGCACAGAGAAAGGCCTTTATTACAAAAGCATGCCATCCTGCTACATGGGAACGAGGTTCATTCCCAAGGACTGTGCATGATGCAGTATCAGTAGTTTTTCATAACAGAACAGAACACACCAGGCAAACAAAGTCAGTTTCCACTTTTCCAATACAGCCTTTCAATACAACTAGTACTCTAGTGTCTGCAGTGCACACACCCACTCACCCAGACAAGCGAATCCAGCTGCTGAAGAAGCGAGTCCAGCAGCAGTAGGGAAGTTGTTAACAGAGCATATGTGGACTTTGTGTGACAAACCAGTTGAATCCAAGCCAGGGCCACCACTATTACGCCTCTTGCGAGCTAATCGTCGAACTAAATACAGAACAAAGAAATTAGTAAATAAAAAATAACATTGTGGCCTTCAGTGTGTATAACTTACTATTTCTGCTCTCTCAATGGTTTTAGGAGGACAATTAAAAAGGAAAAGACTCACTCTCTCTTAGACAGGACTGTAGTCTTGGTTGGGTTATGTCCTCCTCTTTCCCGTTTAGCCATATTCGATCCTCCTGAAACGATCTGCTAGTTGCAACTGTTGTAGTTGTTTTCAGCTAAACAGAAGTAACACAAGGCAGATCTTTATCAAACTGAACCTCTCATCACTAATATGTCAGATCTCAAGCCTGGAGATCTGTGCACATCACCTCACACCACTGAGGTTTTCTTTTGTATATATTTACTGCTTACAGTCTCTGTATATATACTGTGGCATGTATGCTGTGGATACATTTTAATTTTTTCATGGTTCAAATTTTACATTATTTTTATTACATTTCTAATTTTGTAGGTTAGTTTTTGGTAGTATATTGCAGTGCAGTAGTATATATTTTGTAGAGCACAGGTGTCAAAGTCGTGCCATGGGGTTTTCTTTCCAACCATCTCTCCAGCAGGTGACCTCACTGATTAGCTCCTTTCCTCAAACTGAAGGAGGTGCTGATCATTAAAATCACCTGCTTCAGGAGCCAGTTGGACAGAAAACCTGCAGGGTGTCAGCCCTCCATGGCACGACTTTGACACCTGTGCTGTAGAGTGTATATTATATTATTCTAAGTTTATATATCTCTGCTGTAACCAAAGAATTTCTCAACATCAATAAAGTACATCTATCTATCTATCTATCTATCTATCTATCTATCTATCTATTCCTATGTCCAGGCACAATTTAAAATCCAGGTGAAGTTTTCGTTCTGTAGCCTGAATCACATATTTTTGATGTCATGCAACGTTTCAATGAAACTTGTCAGTGTTGACAGTGTGACACATTAGTTACATGGAGTCTTTGTATGGCAGCAATAGTTGTGTTGTACCGCTGGAGAGAGGCGAATACGCCTTGAGAAGGGCATTTAAAAAGCCTCATATAGACACAAGGTAACATCCTGATGAAAATGCATACTGAACTATACCTGGTCTTGGTGCAGTGTGACGCTCAACGATGAGTTAATGGGCAGAATTAACTCCTCATTTCTCTTCCCCCCTGCAAAGTAAGTAGCAACAGAATAAACAAACATGGCAGTAATTCGCCCTTTTAATGGCCAGTGAAAAGAAAGACAATGACATACTATGTACAAGTATAGTAGATTACACAGTATGTGCTTGTCTTGGCGTCCTAATCCAACACACGGCTAACTTAAACACAACTCAAGGTGATACTTACAGTATTTAATGACAGCTATATTCACGGGAGCCGTGCACGTCACTATATTTGGCTTATCCATGCTGTCCTCGGGCATAGTTTTGTGTATGCTCTAATAACACTACCTGCAACTTCTACAACCACTACATATGAGGATCCTCGCGTGTTTAGCACTGTACAGTGTAGCTAATTCAACCTGACCATTGAGTCTCCATGCGGGCTCACCCGATTGGCTGTTAGTCAACATGTGACTAGTCTACTCACCAATCAGAGCCGAGGAGGTTTGATTAAAGTCTGACTCGCCAATCAGAAACCATCTGACCACAGTCGGGCGAAAATGGGGCAATGGCAGGATCAACCCACTGATTGTGTGAGTTTAGTGAATGACACTAGTAGCAAAATTAAAACTGTCCAGTACGACACTCATGTGGATTATAAATATGCACATCTGCACGGGAAGGTAAATGATTACTATAAAACAAAAAAGCTTACTGTAAATAAAGTCTTGCCCAGCTTCAGAAATACAAGTAGAAGTTAACTTAAAATATTGTGGGTGAGAACTGGAAAATAAATAGTCGACTACTGTAATTGACTTGTCCAGTACCATTCTGAAATGTATTTCTGTTTTATACGACTTAAATACAGCTTCAATATGAATCATAGGGGAAACCAAATTATACCACTTATGTACAATACACTTCCTTATAGGTGTGTTTTGATGGTCTTAATAAAAGTAAACATTCATGGGGCAGTTCTGCCTGTGAGTACTCCTACGTTTGATACTTTTGGTGCATGTAGATTATGTTAAAATATTAAAACTTATTTTTAAGTACAGGATGTTTACATGTGATGAATACAACTCAAAAGACCTAAAGACCTACCAAATTTCACAACTGGTGTAATCAAAACTGGTTAGCTACATAGTTAATCTTTTACTTGTTTAATTTGATGTCTGTCTCAATGTGTTCTTGTCCTTTGGTTCTTCAACTGTGATTTATTACTATGTAATTATATATTGCCTGTTGAACAAAGTTTGCTTATTAGCTTTAGTGTTATTGGATGTAACAGAGTTTCTTTGAAAAAGCGAATATGTATAACACTGTTGCTTCATGCATTTTTATTTCAAAAGTATTTGGATACATTTGGCAAACTGTTAACTCTAAGCCTCTGAAATAAAATTCAAAATGTGAAATTATTGATCCAGCCAAAAATTCTAAATCATTCATACAAAAACAAAACAGATTTCTTTTCCTGTGGTGGTCAGGATGCTGTGTATTGATGCTAAATAATGTTGTGTTTTATGGAACACAAATGGTTTAAAATCCTATATGTAACTTTTTCAGAAGGATGGAAAACCTGTTTATATGATAAAAGGATAATTTTTGCAATGATGTACTGGAAAAACAAAAATTGGAATTTAAGGCCTTTAAAAATGTTTTATGTAAACTTTTAGGATACATGTCAGCAACAAGAAAATATCCAAGAGCAACATCCAAGGCTAATCGGATGTTAGTCTTAATTAGAAAACAAAGTATTGCATTCATAAAACAGGCTAGATACAATGCATCCACAGATTGTGTTTTACATTTTGTCTAGCTTTTTATGTTTGAAGAACACACATTTACAATGGTGAAAATAAAGGAAAAAAAGTATAACTACTGAGAAGGAACAGTGCCATGAGCTCTCAGGGTTACAATCCAAGCAGTACAAATTTGTAGCAACTTGTTGGAAAAGAGGTTGCCAAAGAAAACTTTTGACACTGTGTATTCTAACCTCCACCACTTATGCTGCAGTATCAACCTAATGTCCTTGTTCTTCCATCCTGGTACGTAGTTTCCAAGTTTACACAGATGCTTATGTGACATCCCAGGATTTTACTAACAGGAACACCCCAGTCAAAGTTCCCATCAGAGTCCCAGTGAAGCGTATCAACTCCTTATTTCTTTCTCTTGAAGTTAGTAATCGTCCTCATCGTCTGAGTCCATCACCCTCCGTCTGTTGAACTGCCAGGTACAGAGCATTATATATGTAATACAGGCAAGTGACTGAAAATGAATCGAACGTATGTGCTGCTTCAGTGGAACTTACTGTAACGGTTGTCTTCTTCTCTGTTTGCTGACTGACTTTTTCTAGGATCTCGATCAACCCTGACTCAGAAATCTGACATAGAAAAAAATATATAAGAGAAATTCTGCTCATTGTAGTGTTGGTATGTGGAAGAGTCTCAACAACAGACAACACGCAGAGCATTCAAAATGATTTCCATACCTTTCCTCCTAACTTTCCAAAACGAGCCATTTGAATAAGATAGTTTTCGACTGCATTTGCCTTCTCTGGCTTCACCAAAGCAAGGTTGCTCACTGAAGAAAACAAAATGAGAGATCATACATTTTCCAGAGGGAAACTTCAGTAGACTAAACAATAAATCTGAGTGCACACTTACATCTGGCACGGGCAGACTGGTCTAGAACTTGAGCCAATATAGAGTTCCTCATTTCCGTTTCTCTGTGAATAAAAAGTAATAGTATTACCACATTATTTTGACTCACAACTAAAAGCAGTAAAAAATAAAACAAATAAAACATATTTATTAGAAAACCCGTTTGGCCCCATAGGTATACTTTTTATATGGAGTTCAACACTTTACATTCAAATATATTCTGTAAGAAAAATAATCTCACAATAGTTTGTACATAATTCAGTGCACAACAGACATAGCAAACTTGAGTGCTGTGTATGAGTAAAATTCAGTTACTGTACTTGTATTCTTTAAATAATGAACACATCTTACCTTTGCTTGCCCTCCTCTGCTTGCTGATTATTTCCATCCTGAAAGAAAATGTGACAAATCACATATACTGTAAATTGTATTTCTCTATTCAATTAAGAGAAGGGACAACATGGTAAAAACTAGCTTCTTAAGGCTAAAACTAGTGTCTTCATACTCTTGACAAAAACTCACTAACCTTACATTTCAAACTTGTTACATTTGGATCAAGAAAGTACACCTGATCACCCTCTAGTTTAGTCAGTGTCAAGGTAGCAAATATAAAAGTGTCTTTTATCATACACTTAGCAGCCACCTCTAAATTCTTGTTCTTAGGGTTTATCATGTTTTTGTTAAGTTTAATTCCCATTTGTAAGTATAACAGCTATAATTTTGTGCCTACCTAGATATGAGCTTTACTCATTTCTGGTTCACTTTATTTCCATTTACTCTTACCACACCAACAATTTCTTAAAATGCTTTTGATGCTGTGATGTTTTGGGGGATCTAAGATTCACTCTATTTTCTCTACTTCCTGAAAGAGTTTAGTAGTTATTCAGCTTACTGTGAAGTTAAAGAAAATATCAGGAACCTTGAGTCTTTTTTGAGGCAGATACTGATATAAATATTGATGTTTTAGGGATTGCAAACATTAAAAAGCTCTTGAGTAGCCACAAAACCTTTGCAGACACTTCTTATAAAAGAATGTTCTCAATTAAATTCTACACATTTGTACCAATATGCTTGCAAAAATGTGATAAGTTTTACATCTTAAAAATAAACTTGTCAGGATTCACTGGAGTGGAAGCTTGTTATGGCAACATTGTTTCTAACTCTGGTTTCTGATTTAGTATAGACATCAAATACTAATTGTTAACCTTAAACTGCCTATGCATTTAACAAAGTAGCTAGCTACTTGTTGTTAAGTTCCCACTTTCTGAAATAGCTTAGAGTTACACAACAACTATAATCTAAGAAAAATGTTGAGGCTCGATTGGGGTTGTTTTTAATTTGGGTCAACTCGGTTATCATTTTAATTATCAGGGGGAGGGTGTGCGGCGACTATGGTTATCACAAAGCAAGCACTGAAATGTTGTCTAGTTATCACCGTGATTTATATAACTACGATGAGTAGCACACTTCATTTACGTTGACCATTACTCTGGTAAATGAGTTATTTATATTCCCAGAGCTGGGTTGTAGTGTTGGGTTAGCTACTTTAGCTAGCAGCACACTAAACTCAGCATCTCCTTATAAGGCGGCCGCAAACATGCTTCCCAGCTCACGTTTGGTCCTTACCCCTTGCTTTGCCTGTAACTCCGCCATTCTTTGCCGCCTGATCGCCTCTAATTCTTCGTCTGCCATTGTTTTTTTACAATAATATTGATCTAAGAGACTGAAACAGAGTGAGACAGCGTATTCAACTGCACACAAAACTCCTGTCAGAGGCAAGGCCCTTCTAAGTCAGGGGAGAGTAATCGACCTCGAAGGAACACCCAGGCTGAAGTAATCGAACACAGAGTCACGCTCGAACGACGTACTCTTACTGCACAGGATTTTGAACCGGTAATATAGGAAAAATCTTGATTATATAATGAGCATAGACTGTAGATAGAAATGGACGAAGCAAGAGGGGCTGAAAAATAAATTAGTTAAAAAAAAGTGCAATACACCTGACAGCCGCTGGAGGCTGGCTCCAAAAACTCTGGCCCTAATTCACTTCAATTCAAAAATTGAGATTTTTAATCATGAAATACTCAGTTAATATTTTTTTTTCACAAGTCATTCTGAAGCCATTAGATAAAGTTAATTGGTCCATCTAAAAAAAATCATAATTAAGTAGATATTAGGCTTCAAAAAGAGGGATATTTAGAGGTGTTGCTCGCCTGATCGACAAGGCTGGTTTCCAATGACAGCAGCACTGAAGTCAAGTCTCATGCACATTGGGCAGTTATCTTGGGTTCAAGGGTTAGACCTGCCTCCTCACTCCTTTCATCCTGTCTCCAAACAACCAACTTGACACTTTTCAAATGCTCATCTCTTGGCTTCACAATCTATGATAATTGGGCAGGACAGACCTAAACAGCTTTCCTGTAGTTACCTTTGGAGGAGAGAATACATGTAATAGAATGTATGCAATAACATTACAAAAAAAGCTAATTTTAGTCACTTTACCTTTGTATCAAATACAAACAGACAACATGTTTTGGACAGCATGTATTTAATAATTAAGATATTTTACATCTTAACGTAACAGTTTCCAATAGTTGTAAAACAAAAAAAAAACTATGGTAGAAAATAGTATATGAATAACAAAATGTTTTTTTTATTGCAAAAAAAAAGGTATTTTACTTGAGTATAATATCATTACTTAAAAGGAAACATATTCAATTGAAGCATTGTGCCTACATATTACAGTTCGGTTGATGTTGTCTTGAATATTCTTGGTGCAGTTGCTTCTGCCTCTGAGGTGTCACCAGACAGCTGACGATGTATCAGGAGGTTCATCACACTTGATGTCTAACTCCCTCTGTACGTGCTGTACGAGAA
Organism: Pseudochromis fuscus; assembly: GCA_900323345.1. Classification (NCBI taxonomy): domain Eukaryota; kingdom Metazoa; phylum Chordata; class Actinopteri; family Pseudochromidae; genus Pseudochromis; species Pseudochromis fuscus. The sequence goes on along the minus strand of OOFC01003456.1, from coordinate 111,396 downwards.
ACGACTCAGAAGCAGGGGGACATGGTACTTTTGGCCTGGGTCATTGATCGTGAAGACAATCTGTAAAAAAATAAATAAATAAAATAAATAAAAGGGATCAACAACTAACAGACTGATAGTCAAGATTGTTAACAGCAGCGTGTGTATGTGGTAGGTTAGATGAAGACACAAGTGTACTTATCTAGCTACAAAAGTGTGGCAACACCACAAATCAATGAAGCAGGTATGGCCCTGAAAATGAAATCTGAGGGTGGTAAGATATTGACAACATTATATTTCCTTACCTCAACATAGGGGTAAAAGCTGGTTGCTTCCATACTCGCCCAATACTGGGCGGTGTCAAAATGCATTTTGTACACACCAGGTGTAAACAATTCTTTTGTGATTAGTCCTGGACAACGTCCATCATCATTAGTGGTCCTGTTGAACAAAAAAGAACTGTCTGTGAACTAAAACATGAATTCTGCAGAAGTGAAATTCTCAAACAGTTATACTCAGTGTTCTGTTTTAAGGTATTACCCAGAGGTTATCAAATTCCAGGTATTAGTGGAAGGGGTTTGTCGATAAAGGCTGAGGGCCATGTTTGATCCAGGGACACCCATTGCAGTGTTCAATACATGGGTGGTCAGAGGACTAGGTGAGCCTGACATTGTTGTGATCTGCAAAACAAGGAAGCTTTAAATAAATATATATATATAAGTTTTAATTTGTCACAGTATTGAACTATGTGAATTTTATTGATGTGTGTTCTCCTTTCATCGTTTATGATGAAAAGTTTGTATTTTAAAAGCACCCATCAAATATTGACAAGAGAAATATAATGTACTGAAAGAATTTGTGGTACTTGGGAATACAGTTGACTTTCACAACACCATGATAACAAAACATTTTTGGTAGATTTGCATATTTGTTTGTGATCTATTAACATCTGAAATATTGTTTTAAAAAAGAAAAAAGGGCAAGTTTAACAAGAAAATTGTGATTTAATGCATCAATTCTTAGTATTATTTCTCAACATAATGACTTGTAATAGCTACAATACAAGTTGTCTGTTGATAGCCATACAATATATGAAAAATGGTGGTAGATAGAAACTCAAATGCTGTTGCTATTGTCACTTCAGCCAGAGGTCATAAAATACACATAAAATCATAAAGTACAACAAATTACATGCACACACACACACACACACACACGAACAGTATGATATTCTATCACTTTAAATTTTGCCTGTTTAATAAAAAAACTTCCATTTGTGTTATTTATTTCTTATAAGTTTTCTGCTTACCTTATTTTCAGGCAAAATATGACCCTTCAGTTGCTGCAGCCTGGAAGCACTCATGTGGATAAATCTAAACTAGGTCAGCAGTTTTAACAGAGAAGTGCAATTTTATGGTTTATTTAACAGCATGAGATTTTTATCACATTACCTTCATGATGTTCTGCACACTGTCCTATTCAGTATGACTCTCAGTACACTCAGTACACATGTGCTTATCTTTTTGTCAACAGAAGACCAGTTGTGCAAGAGCTGCTTTTGTCACACTTTAACTTTAGTGGAAATGAATGATCAAAGTGGGACTGCTCTGGAGCTGAGGCTTATGTAGATAAGCCTACTTAATGATAATAAAAGTCTTTGTTTATTTTCCTGTATGTTCGACTCCCTTACGAATTGGCGTTAAACTTTCTGCTTGAAATTATAACACATGACACCCTCTCCACACCTCCAATCTCCAACTCTGATCAAATTCAAATCTGAGGGTTCAATATATTTTTTTCAACTGTGAGGAATCCTTTGGAGTTAAATAGTGACAACAAAACTTTGTATCAAAATATAAAATTTGGTTGGTGTTAAACTTGCTGTGGTTTCTTTTGATTCTCACTTAAATCCTCTCAATTAATATATTGTCCTCAGCACATCTACATAATCTATAATAATGCATGCAATAATGTGCAGGATGAGGGAAAAAATATTTAGATTGACAGAAAATTTCATTTCATTAAATAAGAGTATCAACCAACTTCAATCTCCCATGTCTTGTGGTTTTGCTTCATGTTCATTAATCTGTCGCATTGTTACCGATGAGAATAAAATACTAAATTTAGGTCAGGGTGCATAGGTCATTATCGCCGAATTTAAACTGAAAGTAATTTTCTCCCCATGTGGCCACAACATCTCAGCTATGTAAATCTGTCCTTTCTCTCTCATTCATCTCTCTCATGCTGCTAGCTTCCCAGAGAGACAGCTGGTGGTGGAGAGGCTGCAGGTGGGAATGCCACTTTTTGTGAGTCTGGTTTTGTTTCAGTGTAATGGTACCGGGAGCTGCTGATGACAATAACAGACTGGGAAGATTATACAGAATTTTTTTCTCCAACCATCATTAATCTAAATGTATTTCCTTGGTTTTTTTCTCTGCATAGCTGTTGTGTCTCAGAGTTGTTACAGTGAAGTTTAGATTTTTAGACATTTTGTTTTTGACTGGCTGGAAAAGGCAGCAGTCTGAGTCAGTTTCATGTATCTTATATGGGGTCACATACGTAACATATAGCGCGCGCGCACACACACACACACACACACCTACACCTACACACACACACACACACACACACACAGTTTGAATGCTGCTGTGTTCTATTTCCTGAGGGCCAGACTGACCTTTGGTTAAACCATCTGAGTATTGAGGAAAAGAGATGCGATCACATGAGTCAGTGGTCCACTATGACACTGTGCAAGCATGTTAATATATTTACTTACCAGCTTTCCTCAGGTCTGTGTGGATAATGATATGGACCCAATAATTTGTTAACTTGATATGAAGCATTACTATTATGTTGTAATCACTTTCTTGATTTCCTAAATGATTAATTAAATCACATCAGTTTATGTTTTCCCAGTGTTTTTTTGTCCTTGTCCTTGTTTCTGTCCCGCTCTTTCAGAATAAAAACACACCACGATGAACTGCATTTGTACTCAATATGAAAATACTTTTACTACTGTGACAATGAGTATTTCCACTTGGCTTATCTTAAGAATGCAAACAAAAACATGTAACACCATAGGAATTATAATAACATCATCATTTTCTTTAAAAAAACACATGAGAAGTCCTAAAGCAAGATCCAAATCAGACAGCTAAACAATTACAGTAAAGTATACAATAATACACAATATTACACACTGACCTGGGTCTTTGCACATCTTACAGTGCCAAATACATAGCGGAAGAGAGCTGTAACATTTCTCTATTACACTTAAGCAGAGAAAGTACTTGTGTTTCTAAATGGTGAGACAGATATAGCATATTCTTCAACTTACAAGCAAAAAACAATTTTCTCTCCTGATTATTATCTAGATAAATTGTGATATTGTAGAGGTACACAAAAGCCCTCTTGACATGTCCCGTTTGAAAGTGCTTTGATTTCAAAACATTTTGAGAAACACAAAGTGGATTTTGTTCATTTACATGTGCAGAATATTCCAGTTACAGTTTTATTTTGAAAATAAACACAATATTTAAGTTGATGTTTGCATGGTTCTTGACATCCCATGGCTAAATATTAGTTCTGGTTTGTTATGTGTGCATTATATAATTAAAGCTCCTTCATGGACAGAATTTTAAATGCAAAGACCACATGCTTTAATTTTCTTTAATGTTGTATTACTTTGTTGTTTCCTTTTTGGTAGAAACTGTTGAACAGAACCAGTCATGTGAACAATATATAAATGATTGTGTCCATAATCTCTTTTCAGAAGAAATTGCATCAGTATAATATATTGTTTTAATCAGAGGATTGTATTTTCTCCTTTATTACTAATTTTTGCTTCAATATTTAGATCCATACTTGAGCACTGGTGTTCATGCAAATCCACTCATAATAGGTTACTTTCAAGTGGGTAGACAATGTAACAAGTTGTTGCCAATCAGATAAATGTGTACTTGGTGTTCCTTGATCTCTGGCATGGAAACCAAGCACCTCTGATACAATTGAATGTATCAGATATGTTCCCCTCAAGTTGAACCTCTGATATGGGTGTTAGCTTGATGGTTTGAGTTCTCTTCCTCCATGTTTGGCACGTAATCCACGTCTTTTAGTTTTTCTCATATTCCTCCCTCATATTTCCTCGTCGGGGTCAGAGCTGTGGTTGCTCATCTGTGACAGACAAACAGGCAGACAGACAGTGAGAAAAAAAAAAAAAAACAACAAAGAGGCAATTCATTAACTGCCAGCTCACAATGACTCAGTAAAATTTTAGCATGCCTGTATAACTTGATTTCACAGTGGTAAAGTACTATTTCATAGCCAAGCACCTCACAAAACAAAAACCTGCTGTCTTCACTGTGTGACTTTGCCATGCTTTCACAAGCAATTTAATTATTTTTTATAAAGTTAATACATTTTTATCCACAAAATGAGGTCCTGACAACCAAAAAACTGATGACAAATTATCAGAAATGCTGCTCAATTTTTAACTTTGATTATAAGTGTCAATAATTACAACAGAAAGAAGAGCGTTGCATGCTGATTTTGGTCATTCCTGAAAACATGCACACTGTCTTCAGGTCTTAAAGTGCATTTACCGTGTGGTGGTCCTCATCAGGCTCCCTCAGGTCAGGGCTCTCCCTGTGGATTCGATGGCGGGAACTGGGAGGGGAGAGGGAGGAGAGGGAGTGCTCTGGGCTGCTGGCTGACACAGGGTATGGTGAGCCAACTGGACTGTCCTCTCTCAGGGGAGACCCTTCAACACAGGAATAAACAGATGCACACATGGAGTTGAGAGACAAAAGCTTTATGTAAGCTTACGTCCTGCTTTCACAAAGCTGGGAAGACAATACATGTTTTTTTACTCTGCCAAACAAATTTCACTGACTTTGTACCAGATGACATGCAGAAAACAAGAGTGGGAGTGACAGGATGAAGGACAGATGTGGAGATAGCGAGAGGGAGTGACAGACAGCATGGCTAGATCGTGAGGGACAGGGGAATCAAGCTGGGCTGCAGATAAATTAATGCGAAGATGAGAGCTATCAATTGCTCAAGGTCCTTCAAAGTAGGTAGGTGAACACACACACACACACACACACACACACACACACACACATGCACATACTTTTCTGCAGGTGTACATCCACGTACATCTGCTGAGGACAAACGTCTGTGTGTATAATGACTTCCTGGTTCAAGGTTAACACACTGTCTTTGTTCAAGAACCTGTTAGTGTAGCAGTGGCTGAGGGTTCAGAGGAAGATGGACTTCACCACATCACTGGTGTAAACTGTGTTTCAGTTTATGATAAGTTTAAATAAGGCTGCAGTTAAAACCTTTCTCTTAGGGAGGATAATAAAGATCCTCCCTGCACTGTAAATTCTCTTGGTTGTTCGTAAGCATGTATACGTTCAAGCGTCCACATGAGGGCAGCAGCAGCACTTACCTACATGTGTACTGATGTGTTGTTGTTCACAGTCCCTGATTATTTGTGCGTTTTCTGAAGCCTCATCAGTCAGTTACTTCAACCACACTGTTTGTTCAGCATGTTCCATAATATTTCACACAACCATAAATCTCAACACTTTACCTCTGGATTCAACTTTAAATAAATAAAAAAATTCAGACTAGAGGAAAATAATTGATTCGTCAGGTAAAACAGAAGTGGCTCCATCTGAGCGGTGCATTCCCATCCCCCAGAGTCTCAGCCGCACAGACCCTGAATCATTTTGATTGGGGTTGTGACTGGAGGAGCTAATCAAGCAGAAATCTTAAAGTGGCATATCACTGGGATCCGCCTTAAAATGATTTTGATGTGTGAATAGATTATCTATCATTCGATCTCACACCCACCTGCCTCCACTGTCTTTCTGAATGAGTAGCTCACCTTTGTGGTCATTCCTCTGTGTGTCCATCCTGTCAAGACTGTCAAGCAGCCCATCGATCTGTGTCTTTATCAGAGTCAGCTCCTTTTTAATCACCTGCAACTCCTCCATCCCCACTGAAGGGACACAGAGAGGGGAAACATAAGCCAGGTTAGGAAAATACACAACCTGCAAATATCTTTATGGAGCATTTTAAATGTACTCCAGCCAAAGTGTAGAAACACTAGAACAATACACATGGCCTCTATTAGCTCAGCAGTCATCACTTTATTTGGAGGGAAATTTAAGCATGTTGGGAAATACAAGATCCCATTTTCATGTCTGTCCCGCACCCTGTGAGCATACCTTAGCGTTTTATATATTTTTTGTATAATCAGTGAGAAAATGATCAGTTGTGGTTGTTCAAGGGGTTATGAGCACTGCTATTTGATGAGCAGCAGCGGGGACATGTGCACGTTTGCTTCACACCTCATGCTCCTGGTTCATATCAGACTGTAGTGAGAGTGGTGTCAATTATCTAACCAAAGTGATTAAGCATATTTCTTCAATTGTTAAACTGTGAATAGTGTTCTGACTATGAAAGAAATGTCAACATAAGCCACTTGGGGTACTTTAATTAAAGCTGTGGTATTATCTGGGGTGTTATGAGTTTGGACAGCATGCACAGAGTTTAATATTATATTATGTTTCTGATTTCCCACTCAGGCTGAGATGCAGGACTCATGCAGTCTTGGCCAAAATGAAGCTTTTTGCACACTACCTCATCTATTTATAAAAACAGCAACACATTCTGCATTGCTGTTTTCTACCAGATGTATTTACTATTTTAAGAACTTATCTTTAAATCCACAGAGAGTCACCTTTTCTTTCACCATGAAAGAAATGGCTTGAAGCAAACAGTGGGAACCTGCAGCCTCTAATAAAGCCTCCTTTAAGATCTAGACTGGAAATCAAGACTGAGGTATTTTTTATAAAACAGTTTTAAGAAGCTTAAGTGCAATCAAATCTCAGCTGCTGCCCATTCATATTACTCACACTTGGCTGTGGTTGAACTAGTGGAGTGGGCTCTGGAGCTTTTGGAGTGGGTTCTGTCTCGACTGCGTCTGTGCCCGGAGGAGTAGGAGGAGGAACGGGATCGCTTGGCCAGACTGGGTCCCAGAGGTAGAGGAGAGAGGGATGCTGGCACACGCTGGTAGTCATACACCCTGCAAATTAAGCAGAAACTGATTCAAAAATAACTCATCTTTAACCCACTATTCATGCAGCTGGTTGTGTTTCTGTTGTACATGAGGTGAATTCATCGTGACATTTTTCTACAGCTTCTTCAAAAGGATGTATTCAGCCACACATTGATAAAGATGAGTAAACTGAGCAGGTACAGAGAACAATGCATCCAAAACTATAGTTCAAGCCAACAGGCAGTGAATGTTTCATAATGAAAACAGCCACTTAACCTTCATGCAGATCGCAAAGTAATTCAGGGCAATGCTCAAACTCTCCACTCTACTCCAGCAGTTTCTGCTCTAATAACACTTACTGTAGCACTGAGTATCAATTAGTTCCTGGTTGAAATTATTTTTGTCAATTGCATAGTGTGTTTAATTTCAGAACTTGTATGGCCTAACATTTGCAACCTTGGGTGTTTTATAGAAAAATAACTTATTAAAAGTATAAACATTCACACCAAAACTCAGACATGGTGTTATCTTGGTCAAACAGAGAGGTGATAGAAATTGGAAAAAAGCAGCTTTTCAAGCAGATAAATATGGATATATATATTTAAGTGTATTCTGTGTTCCTTTGTCTTTTATTTTCTATCTATCAAGAGCAAGAGAGTGAAACTGTCTCACTCTCGCTCTTGCCTCCTCCCTGTGGACAGCTCCATGTCTCTATCTGTCACTGAATGTAATTGGTTCTGTCAGGGCCAATCAATAGCTCCCCGCCAGGCTAGTAGTGCTGGTGACAGGGGGTGTATCACAGTCAACCTCTATAGTGTTTACAGAGGCGACACTGTGTGTTTGTGCATGTGTGTTTCAGCAGAAATAGAAATGATGTTGTGATCAACAAAAAGAAAAACTTCAACTCTCACTGACCCAGTGACCAGGTGAAATACAACCACAGAATCAAACCCAACCAACCATGGCAGAGCAGACCTGCAGGAAGAGTGGAAACTGGAAAGATCTAAATTAATAAATTATTTTACTAGTGTATTATAGTGGCAATAAAATATCAACAGATACTGTAGCATAGTTAAACAATTACCCCACAAGAGTTACAAATCTGACCATGAATTCTGAATAATTTTATACACACTGCAATTCTGTGTGGTACCAGCAATCCAACTGGATCTTGTCACAATCTGGATATTTCTGGATCAAGAACAGTCTCTGAACAGCCTGAACGGTTTCTGCAAAGCCAGGAGAGTGAAAAGCTCCTCTGCTGTATATAACAAGCCAACAACAGGGAGACAAGCTGTCAGCTGCAAGGACTTGGAGTTGGACAGTAATGTAGATTTACTGATTGAGCTGTTAACCAGTCAGTCAGTCAGTCAGACACAGCCTGGCTTCCTGAAAAGTTTTCTATATTGTTTTCTGTTTGCTTTTTTTCCTGAGAAGCCCTTCTCTTGGATCTTGTAGATTTCTGCACAGACTGTGTTTTCAACACATCCACAGCACACACAGAAACACATCACAATGTCACATAAGGATGAAGTGTATTAGGCCACCATAAGTGTGTGAGATTAGAGGCTTTGAGCATTGTCCGTGTGGGGAGACACAGAGACCAGAGACTTAAGGGAGTTTAGAGTCTTTTAGAGCAGTTTGCAGGGGCAGATAGACAATGTGTAGTTACACCAGCTTTGAAGTGTCATCTCAGAGAATGGAAGCTCAGACAATGAGAGACGGTGGACGAGTGAGGATTACAGAAAAGTGTGTGAGTGTGTGTGAGAGAGTGTTTGTCTCTGTGGATTAGACCCCACACCGAAAGCAGCTTTGTCAGCTCGGGTTGTTATCTGTGTGTTGAAAGACACTTTACTTTCGTGTTTGCACAAGAGGACAGCGGACAAAAACAGTCATTTCTCTCTTTCCCAGATATTGATGTGCACAAACAACAAACACAGCTTCAAAAGTCCACGTGCACACACACACACACACAGTCCCCACTCACTCAAACCCAGAGGCAAACATGTGCATACACACATAAATATGCACACATACATTTTCATTCCCACACACACACACACACACACACAGCTGTCAGCAGTGCTAGCCAACAGCATGGGGAATAATCATGCACTGTGTTAAAAACAAATTGAAAATCAGCGGTGAGTGTTCCCCCCTGAGCAAAGGCAGAAAAATGCAGACAGAGGAAAACCAAATGAAAAAATAAAACAAAGAAAAGATGACAGTTAATACTCAGAGCAACTGAGCATCGATATGTGTGGAAAAAATTAGGTGTATATTCTGTGTGTGTGTGTGTGCAATGTGACTTCTTTCTTTTATTCCAATATGCTGAGTGGAGTGTTTATGAGTGAGGCCTGGGAGAGGTATAAGGTCCCACAGCAATTTCAGTGGATGACCAATAATACAGGAACCACTCTAAGTGGAGCTCAGCTGACTACCTGGTCCACCTAACCACAGCACTTACAGTATGACCACGTACTGCAAACATACTGCTGAGCCAGGAGCTAATGATAAGTCCCAAACAATACACTCAATTTCCATGTTTTTAAAAGCTGTCGTTTAACTCCAGAGTCTGGCTGTCAGCCTGTTCGTCAGCGGTTAGTAAGAATGGCAAATTTGGGAAAATGGTCTGACACCTGTGACATTTTTACAAAATAGTGATTTTTAGTTTAATTTGAATCCCATTAATACTCAGATTTCTAGAGATGCATCTATAAATGTGTTTTTTAGTTCAAATGCTTTAAATTAGAAGTGACATTTTTAGTTTTTTTTCCCCATTTTGTTCCAAGTTCATATGTTTTTTATGATCTATTCAAACATGAGGACACCAAGAAATAAAACCACATGATAAGTGTTCAGATTTTGATATTGGAAACAAACTTGAAGAAACACTTAATGAGGGGAGACACAAAAACAAAGTAGACTCCTCCATGCTGGGCTCACCAGAATATTTTACAAGCATTAAAAATAGATAATAATCACATGCTATGGTCTTTGTTATCATCAAAAAACCACATGAAGGAAGGTCTTTTGGTGTTTTATTTCTACAGCAGAGCTCTGAAACTCAGAAAATCCAAGTCAAGCTGTGTTGAAGCTGTTTTCGTGTCCAATTGTCTATATGTACACAAATTAATATATTAGAGTATATGGCACCACAGTTGTATATGTGCCTGTGAGCAGTAACAGGCCACATTGTAAGTAAAGACAGGATGAGTGACAGCTGTGTGGCAGACATCGATGGGGAGCTACTACAGGAGACAGCAAGGATGAAGAATCCACTCCAGCCTCCATCCTTAAGCCTCATGTGACACACAGACAAGCAGTAAGGTGCGTGAGCTGCCATCCATGGCTTTCTGACAATACCTGTCATAGTAGTCCTCGTGATAGCTGTCATAGTCCAGGTCGAACTCAGATCTGCAAGACAGGTGGAGAAGGTCAGAGGAGGTGGTTGGTAAAGTATTTGTCAAGACTGCATGATGCGCTTTTACTGGAGCTATTTCCCTTTACAAGGAGCGCGCTTGGTTGCTGTGTCGGTGTGTAAATGTGTGTGTGAGACTCAACCGAGTTATATGGTACAATCACTTCATCTGGAAAGCATACAGTGCTCATGATCTCCAGCCAGCTAGAAAAAAAACTGTGGATTTGTTCTGCTGCAGTATCCGGGGTGGAAAATTCAAAGAAATTGGATCGTGCTCTAACTGTACCACCCACTGAACACCTCGGTGAGTGAGCACGGGGAGGTAAGCTGTGAGGCGTGTGTGTGTGAGAGTAAGAAAGACACAGAGAGAAAATCAGAGTCAGGAGAGTGATGTGACATGAGTGAACTTATATGGGCTGGTAGCTGGTGTGTACCTGTGGAAACAGGCCAGAGGAGGTGGAGGAGAGAAAAGTGACACTAAGCCAGAGCGAGCTCACATTCTGGTGTGTCAGACCTCAGCATTCCTCCCTAATCCCTGCCCAGAGTCGCTAATAATCCGTCCACGTTGCTCATCCTCCGTCCCACCACCCTCCGTCTCTTTGTCTTTCTCGCTGACTCACTCCTCTCAATCTATCTTTGTCATACTTTTTTTTTGTGTTTCATGTAATCTCTTTGTTTAGACTGCCATCACTCTCCCAATTTCATGATTGGTCTCAAAGTGGAATTCTAATAAATAAATTGTATGTATTTCACACATTATAATGCTTGAGTGTTTTTAGCCCCTTATGGACAGCAGAACATGTTTTACTCACAACACTGATTTATGAAGACATCAAGCTGATACGGTGGACTTTCTAGTCAGCATTGGAAATATCTGGATCTGCACTGCTACAGTTTATCAGCGTTTTTTGCCTGAAAACAGCAGGATGTTGCAACTGAAACCCTGTTTTCTGCAACCTAGAAAACCATGACAGTAACACCGTGCACCAGAAAACCAAAAAAATTATCTGAAAGACACTAAACACTGTGGAGCTAAGAGGAAATGCAGAATTTAGTAATTTTCTTTCCACAAACATATGTAACTAGTGTTTATTCACACTCTTTGCATCAGCAAAGTAATGCAATACTACTATATTGCTTTATCATACAACATATATGTGTGACACATTTCATCATGCTTGTTAACACATAGCATATATCATTTTTCAGGACAGCATATATTCTTCTTTTCAGCATATATTCTGGTTGTATGCACTTATCTCAGTGAAAAGATATTTATTGTACATCAGAATAAACCACAGGGGAGTACACAGAATACTTCTACACAGTCAGATTTACACATGGAAACACACACCACACAACCTCAGTGTGTGCCTGAGTGTGTCTGAAGTGTAGACTTATTTTAGAGTGGACCATAATCACATCTCCTCCAGCATTACTCTGGTGGACGGTTCTCTGTCTCTTGCCAGCTGGTTTTCAGACCTCAGGAGACAGAAACCCACAAAATAATTCATAACAAATCCTCATGTCCAAGCTGCACACTTGCCAAAAATGCAAAGCATAATTTCAGTCCAATTTAAACACTGCCTGCTGTTATCAAATTTGATGTGGAGAAGGTCTGCATGCTGGTTTAAGTTATTTTGTCAAACCAGTTGAAACATCTTATTCATGCATTTCAGGGAACAAAATTACAACAGAATTTGTCGCAAATTTGCCGTTTACATTTTGTACTGGACAGCGAAAAGGACAGAGAAGGACAAAGAGCAGCAGTAAGTCCACAGCCTCTCAGCTGAGTGGAGCTCTCTGTTCTCCAAGCGAATTCATCTAGAAGAGAGACAGAAAATAACAGCTATTCACTGAAATCTTCACTGAGGGGGAACTAAGCTGCTGTTCACTTACTGTTCGTTTCATTCGCTTTGGCATCCACTGGTTTACCTTTGACTGGAGTGCTAGGAGGACTTTGTGGCTGAGGAACTGCCATTTGTTAAATAACTTCTTATTTCCTCTGTAAAAGCATTTAAAAAAAATGTTTCCTCAATTATTTCTGACCTCTGAGAGAGTGTAATTTTAAACTTTTCAATACTTCACTTGTACTTTCTCACTATTGTGATGATCGTGTTTTTAAGTATGTGTAATTTTGCTTTTCAGGAATTCAAACATCATCATCACTGAACAATGATTACTAATTAAAAATCAGTGCTACTGAAGCATTGTACAGAATCCCATGAAACTATTTTTTATGTAAACAGTACAGGTCATGTACACCAATTGACTGTTACTTAACCCCTAAATGTCGAGTAATAAATATTTGGTTGGGTCATTAAAACATCACCACGGTACAGTAATGTTATGACATCAGTATTTTCAGGTGATTTATTAAAGATAAATCTGCGACAGGTAAGCACAGCCTATTTAGAGACTGTAATTACATCCAAAGTGAGCAGCCAAGCCCCTCAGCCAAGAGAGGGAGAGGCAGATGGACAGCAGGGTCACTAAAGGCTAATTAATTTCTTTTCATAATTTCTCAAGTGCCAAAGCAATCCATTAGACATGGCTGGCTATAAATCACCTCCGCCTCAGCGTGCCTGTGTGTGTGTGTGTGTGTGTGTGCTTTTGTGTGCACTGGGCAAAGACGAGTTGCTTTTGTGAACAAAGCAACCCAGGGATTTCCTCCAGCATACAGACTCAACACCCACCGATGGCAGAGAAACATCAGAATTTTACAAACCCTGTAGAAAAACCTTGAAGCTGTGTGCGACTGTATGAAATGAAATATTGGAGATCAAGTTCAATTGGTTTGGAGCCCTGACAGATGCAATTTCAATCCCACTGACAATCAATCAAGGTGACATTTTCTAAAAGATTCTTGTTTTCTTGATTGTTGTGACATCCTCGGTGACAAATAATCATTGTATTCTTTCCCTAAACTTGTGTACAATCACATCATGTTGCCAATAGCGCTCTGTTTATTTATTAGACTGGACAAGTAAAAATGAGGCAATAATATATTCACAAATGATGATACAAATAATTTTCAGGTCGTGTCTGATATATGGTGAAGATATCAACACAACACAGCCACTGCTTACAGTATAACAGAGCTGCAGCTGGATTTACAATAGATTACAAAAAGCTGCAGTTAAGTTTACACCCTTGTTGGACCAGCTGCTCAGAGTGTGTAAGTAATTTTAAGTGGCTGGGAAGATCATTCCAGTACAGTAGGTGTCATCCTCAATGAGCTCTACAGGGTGACTGCAGCAGGTGAGGATCACAGATGAAGATCAAAACAACCACTGCATCAACCAATAGTAGCGAGCATTAAAGAGGAGAATGATGACGTGAATCTTCGCAGCAAGTTTCTATTGTTTCTGGAATACATTTAAAATTTGTTTACACTCTTTACCCTCTCTATATTAACAGAGGAAACACAGATCAACATCTCTGGATCTAAAGAGAAGTGTGAATATCAAAGCCTGATTATTTCTTTCTTTCAAACCAAGAATTTAATTACTAAATGAGTCGAATCAACACATGATTGAAATGGCATCACCAGCATTAATCTCAATATGAAAAAAAATGAACAAAAGAAACAACATATCTTATGTCAGCCTCACAATGTTATTTATTTATTTATTTTTTTAGCAAATGCTGAGTGAATATCAAGAATCCAGATTGTCTTACATCAAATTTATATTAAACTATTCCCACAAATCCATCCAATATGCAAAAATATTTCTTAATGCAACATCCTAGGGGGTCGATGTGTCAGGATTCCTCCCAGCATGCACTCTGGCAACGGCTTAGTGAATACTAATCCCATCAGTGTTTAAGGTAATGTTGATGTTAACAGGCTCCTCATGTAACGTATAGATGTTGTCACAGCTCACCTGTGGTTACATAGTTTTTTATATGAGCAGATGCAGTCAGATTGTGAGTGATGTTGCATTTACAGTTGGCCACATGAACCCCTAGATGACATATTATCATCTAAACACTGATACTCTCTGCTCTGTATGATTTCCATGAATTGTTCAGCTGTAAACAGTGCAGTGATTGAGGCTGTTGATGAAAACAACACAATAAAATATAGTGAAAACACTAGATTTTGTAGCATTTTCTTTTCCTCATACTAATGCATTCATATTAACAAACAATTTAAATCTTTCCTTGTCCTGTTAGGAAATCATTCTAGGATGCAATATACAAATAGTCCATGCTTTTAGAACTTCATGCTTCATTATAGTTATTCTATAAATGTCCACCTCAGTCAAAGAGCTGTGGTTCACATCATTCTGAATCCTGAGATCAAAGCAAACACAGCATGAACGTCTACATAAATGTTACGTCCTTGTCACAAACACAGTGCAGGATGCCTCATGTTCTGACTACGCTGTGTCCAACAGCTTAGACATTAAACAGTTTTTTCTAGGAATTTAAGTGTTTGAAGGCATTGACCTTTTCCCATTGATGTCACTTCTTACTTGCTGTAATGTGTGCTAAAGCTTTGGTAACAGTTTAGTATGGCAAACAGATAAATAGAGAGGAAGAAGGAAGAAGAGGAAGGAAATACTGAAAAGGATTTCATTTCAAGAAAATGTTTGACTGAATAACAGACAAGATGTTAGCTGCTTATGAGCGTTTGCATCTTCTATCTACATGTAATTGCTCCTTAAAGTCTGAGCGTTGACCCCAAATGCTCCATCATGTGTGATATAGAGGGAAAGGTTACACTGACTAGTTATGTGAAAGTGGAGAAAATGTCCTGAGAAAACCCAGCTCTTGAAAATGTTTCACTAGAGAAAGTGAGCACGAAGAGTCAACATTACTCTTCTGCCAGAATTTTAATGGTGTTTTAACACCATAGAGCTACAGCCTGTTACCTGAATGTATACCTGCTGATCTCCTGTTGGCGATGCCCTGCTTGGCTGCAACCCTTCTTGTATTGGATTGTGTTCTGTATTAGACACGAGATCGTCTTACAATATACAGTACAGAAAAATTAAGTAATGCGTGTTTGACATTTTGCATATTAAATACAATACTAACATGCCCCCTTCTCAGTTAGAGTGAAATATATTTCATTATATGGAAAACATAAGGCGGCAGAATAATCACGAGAGAACACATTGGAGTACAACCCACACCTACACACAGACTGAAAACAGAAAGCAGTCAAGACCAAATGAGATTACTGTGTGTAAAAACTGTGCAGTGGGATTTTTCTTCTTCTCTGCCAAAAAAAAAAAAATGAGAGGGCTACACTTGTGTTCTTGGACTGACAATTAGAAGAGAGACAGAGCGGGGAGGAGAAGAAAGGGAGACCATGGGATGTTAAGGGTGAGTATGATCAAGATGAGAGCAGAGAAGCTTTGATGGGGGAGGAGGGGAAGATGAAGGGAGCGCTGGCAGCTCGTTCACCCTCTCAGACAGTCTCTGAGGATGGACTCTGAGCTAATCTACTCCCTCTTTCCCTTTCATTTAATCACTGTCGCTGTTATTCTCTCCATTCCACTCACATTCAGGATTTATTTCCCTAAGTCTCTCTTGTGTTTCTGTAAAATGCTTCAGACACAACAACTTGCTGTAAGTACACACATTCAAATTTACAATGTACACATGGAGTCTCGTATTTAGAGGAATTAAAATGATTTGATTTTGGATTAATTTCTATCAATAATGTTATGTTGATGACCAATATGCAGTGAATAATATTTTCACTTGTCTGAGACACTGTGGTAATTACACTGTCTGCTTAATATATCTCCCTTCAAAGTACTAAAACACAAGAATAACTGCTTTATGCAAATGTCTGTATTTTCCCACCAGATATTATTTGATTATTATTTTTGACAACAAAATTTGTTGAATGATTAGGACCAAGTGAATTAACATAATTCACATTATCACAATATAAAATGATTTACAGCTTGATAACTGATTTCAGCCATATACACACACACACACACACACGGCAGCTTTCACCTTTAGTCCTGAGGGTGAACTACCATCTGACAAAGAGCATCTTTATTATTTCCTAAGAGCCTACTTTAACATGCAGCGGTCACACAGTCTGCTGCTTTAACCAATGACATGAGCTGTGTGAGCAGCTGATCAATAACACCTCACCATGTAATCTTCTCTTAAACATCCATTACTGCTCGGCCCACAGCTCTGCATTATTTGGATGTACTATATATACACGAGGTTGGTGATATACAACTACAGGTCAGAGCATGAGAGGTACCAGAGTAATGGCAGCACAGAGCTCATAAATTTACATCCTACATGCATCAAGGTTAAATTAGAGCACGAGGGCAATTTATTCAGTGTGAGAAGCAGCACTACATAGATAAGGGTTATATGTTAGATGGCACTCAACCTTCTTCTCTTTAGTTTAAGTGGTCCTGAATGGCCCGTCAGCCCTCTAGGTTTGATTGCAGCACCACCATCAAAAAGTGAAGCAGTTGCATTGATAAAGAGGAGGTGGGAGAGTGCTGCTCCATCAATAAGTGATTGAACAGGAAACTGCAGTACACCTGGAACGTAACAGGCAGTACATATCAGAGACCAGGCACCCATCAGGCAAGCAGAAACTCAATAAAGAGTGCCATATAGGAGAAAGACTTTTTACTCCTTGATCCAATTGTCCGACAGAGTGCATCCCTGCATCAGTGGCACTTTACACTCAGACAGAGGCAGTGCCACCTTGCCAGAGCTCTTATACATAAGTGGTGAGAGTGGAAGGGAGAGGGAGGGTGAGAAAGGGTGAGCGGAGTGATTGTCAGACAAGGAGGATGGGGACATTGGGAGGAATGACTCAGATTCTCCCACAGCTGTCAGGGCGTGGACATTCCTGACTGATACGATGGGCTTGTAGGATCAGCCGTGGCAGCAATGAGGCATGGTATGGTAACAGTTTGATCAGCCAACAAACCGCAGAATATCAGCTGGAAATAATACTCATGTATTATTTGTATTTTTAGCATCATTACTAGTGAACAGTGATAGACTACAGATCATTTCTTGGTGTGTGAACTCACTGACGAGGGTAGTATTCTCTGTTTTCCCACATGAGATAGAAAACTGTGTCATTACAGTCTGTAACCATTAAACCTTAATGTAGAAATCTGCAGCTTTCATCACACAGCTAAAGATAACTATAGGGCATAGTAACCCCGCTCTGAAATACATAAAACATAAAAGAAAATATGTGAATGGAAGCATGCCATTACTGCAGACACAATATGAGAGGTGATAAAAGACAAAAGAACAATAGATTAACATAACCTGCCTTTTAAATCAGATAGTTTTACAGTACAGGTGTTTACTGTGATCAAAAGTCCAAACAGCTTCTATTATAAATGCTCATTTAAAGGAAGACAGTACATGAAGAAATGAAAAATACTGTACATGTTTTGTTGTTACAGTCAAAATACTTCACGTAATCCAGTCTGATCAGGTGCAAGATTTGGCTGGCCCCTGTTTGACAGAGAAATACAAAGCAAGGCTAAAAATAAGAGAACATCACAGAGCCAAAAACTCCAACCTATGAATTTAAATCACTAGAAGACATACAGTGTAATCTACGTCTCACTGTGTGTGTGTCTGTGTGTGTGTCTGTGTGCTTAGTCTACAGTGAATTATGTGTGCATGCACAGTATGTGGGTGTAGGTATGTAAGCACTCCATAAATATGTGCATATGAAGATAAGTGTGGATTTAGTTCGATGTGTATGAGAGGTAGAAACAATCTCCCCTCAGTAGTGTCAACAGTGTGGCCTAATCCTCCTGGAGGCAGAGTGTTTGGAGTGGGATAAGTCCAATTCTTCTGCATGACTTAAGACCATCTGCACACAACTCAACCCATAACAATATGAGCAAATGATGCTCCTTTTCTATGTATTTACTTTTACTTTTTTTCTTTTTTTTTTTTCTAACTTTGAAAAGGGCTTTTGAGTTACAGGCCATGAAGGAGTGAGAAACCGTTGGTAAGAGGAGCTGGTCAACATGTCATCTGCCTGTTAGTAATGCAGTGCATGTGCTTTTTCCAACATTAATATGTGTGGCTTCCCTCCAGGAGGTCTAACTGATTTAGTTTGGTGCAATTCATCAAAGGCTCAGGGTCTCGCTAGGAGCAGTAATTGGAAATTTCTGAGATCAAGATATTTAGTGAAAATTAGCAGCATTACTCCAGGAGGTGACAAATGACATACAGGCCACTCACAAAGACCCCTTCACTTCACCTATTATCCACAAAGAGTGTGAGGAGCTGAGATATCAAGACACTTCCTTTAACAAGGTCCCTGTCAGAACAGACTTAAAGCGCCAAGTTAAAAGGTTACTCGAGGCTGCCTGGCGTAATTAATCCTTACAGCCTTTTCAACTCTGTCAAGCCCCTGCATCGTTTTCATGCCCTGAACTATGCTGTTGTCCTGAAATTACTGAAGAATTAAAAGCTAAAAGTCATTTTGGCTCAACTGCATGAAAGGAAAAGTAGCATGGTTACACTGAGCTAAAATTAACTTCTTTGCTCTCCACCAAAATAAAAGTAAAAAAGACAAGACACTGTCACAAAAATACAGCAGAAACACAAACACTTTGCGTGAGCAGCTGCGTCTGGTTAGACTTTGTCATCCAGCCACGGAGCAAACAAAGTCAGCCTCCTCCTCAACTAGCAAGAGAGGATGTGAACATTTAGGGGATATCTAGGGCAAATAATAAGCTGCCATTCAGAACGGCTCTCATGAGAGCTCTCTGCAGTTTTAACTGTGATCGACAGGACTGACATTTGCTGAGTCAACTTCAGACTGCAGTCCGCCATCCTCACTGGACAAAACTTTAACCTCAGCTAACATCAGGGATGCTCTGTCAACAACCTCCTTTGTATCTGCCCCAGTCTTGTTAAGGCACTGAAATATGTAGAAAAATCCAAACGAGACAGAAATCTGTAAAGTGGTGGACAACTTTAAGACAATGTGTTTGTACAGCTCCAAGCAATAAAGTACTGCTAAATATGAAGTTTATTAAGGAGATCTATGGATAAAGCAGCAGAATTAAATGGTCAAGAACAAGCATAATAAAAATATATAAAAAACTGTAATCATATTTTATAGTACCTTCATGCATTTTAAATACCATGTATATTAAGTGCTTATGTATTTTTATATTTGTGAGGAGCAATGTAACATTAAAATTGATCTCTCCCTTTATTATTATTAACTGTTTATCAGGTTATTGTGGAAAAGCAGGACAGACTGATGGCAATATTACATTTGTACAGATTTTGTGCAGTACTTGAAGTTTTTCAGTATTTCCTTTCCTGGACTGAACAAAAACAGACTTCCTCTTCTGTGGATGTTGTCCATCAACAATATTTCAATTGATTTTCCCAGAAAGTTAATTATTCCATGTTATATATATTGTTATATATTGATATTGTGATACAAGTTTACATTTACCCTGACAAGATTTTTTTTTTTACCATTTAGTCCCTTAGGGTTCTTCATTTATACCCTAGTCCCAGCTGGTGACCGCAGACAGAATGCAAGGTGAATTTTAAAAACACATAAACAGGAGGTGGAAAGACGCAAAATGCCACTAAAACTGAGTGAAACTGCAACTGCATCTATTAAGGAGGTATGAGGAGAAGAGTGAATGGAGGAAAGGGTTTAGGCACAAAAACCATGCATACATCCCTTGTTAGAGCCCGATATTTAACAACGACCTGAGATGATATTAAAAAAGAAACGTAATAATAACTGAAATGTAATAACTGGTCAATAATGTAACAAGATGCTGAGCCCAAAACGTAAAAAAAATTGCTATTACATTATGGGTCAGGCAAAATATTTTTCACGCTACACTCTACATTGAAACAATAAGCCTTTTAATCCATAAATCACTGAATCACTCTATGATGTAATAAAATTATCACATTATTAGGGGAAAAATATTTTGCCTGACACATAATGTATAACGGACCCAAAATGTAACAACTTGCTACAAAAATGTAACAACTAGAAACACATTTTGGGCAAAAAGTTTTTACATTTTGGGCTCAGCATCTTGTTACATTATTGAGCAGTTATTACATTTTGGGTTTTATTACATTTTTTTTATGGCCAGTCTGAACTTTTAAAAGGTCAACATTTGGTAATGGTGATAGTTGAGGTAAGAAGGAATTTAGTCAACAATTTTACTTTACAGAAACACCAGTATGGAGGCAGGTGCACTTCACCTGTCACAAGTTGGACTGCAAGAATAAATGGAGCATAAAGCTGCAAGAATGTGACTTTGAAGTGTGTACGTTCATCTCTCTAATGGAGGCCAGAGGTCAAATAAAGGTTTGGCCTGATTTTGCTGAAGCAATAATTAGCATAACCTGGTCATCAAAAAGCTTGTGCTTTGGGGATTGTGGTCAAAGGGAAGCCAGGCCACGACATAGTATAGACTTAATGGTGTGTTTTTAATCAGCATCTTTGTGGTTTCTATCTCCAATGGCATTTTGTCAAGATGTTTTCTTTTCTTGCTCAACATCCCAGGAGTAACCATTTACATATAGTTTTATGTCTGTCATATACATTGTACCTATGTGTGTGTCCATTGTTATTTCTTTTAGTCACTGGGGTCACTAATACACAAGAGTACTCCTTGTATCCACGCATTCACACTTTTTTTTTATATACTCACATGCTCATCTTCACTCCCCCAATTCCCACTGCTAACCCCCATTACCCCTCTGTGCTGACACAGAGCTTTTCCAGTCCAGGCCACAGAAAAGGCTCTCCTGCTGCCTCCCAAACGCTGACATGCTCAAACACACCCCTCCTTCCACTGCACTCCCTCAGTCGCTCACTGCTTGTATTGCTGCCCTCATCCTATCCCTGTGTCACTCTGCAGCTCTCTCTTTCATCGAAATGAACTTTGAGTTAGTTTTCTGTGTGCTCCGGTCCCTGGTCATGCTCTGTAACGTCACTGTCAGCTTCAATCTGGTGACCCAAGTAAGAATGTGAAGCATAAAACAGCACTGCTCAAGTTCCTCAGAAACATAAATGAGAACACTGGCCATTAGAAAGTAATAAAAGCTTAGTTGATTGTACAGACTTTATTGTACTCAGTGTGTTTAAGATGCTGTGGAGTCCACAATAGGTGCTGAGCTCCTCCACTCCTGGACTGAAAAGTGTTTCCAGAGATACTGGTGAAAGTCGCTTTAGAACAATTGTTTATATCGTTTTATTTTTTACTCGGCCTGGAGAGGCAGGTTGCTCCCCTAAGCTGACTGAGCGTCTAAATGCAAGCTGGTATTGATCGTCCTTCCTCGGGCCTTTCACACAGCCTTGCTGAGGACACATTAAATGTGTTATAAGTCATTAAGAGCTCCAGGCCTCAAATCTCGCCTGTCTAACTTAAAATATATTGACATATTGTGCTCTGAAAAACTTTGTGTTCTTTGAGGTAGCCCATAGGTGTGTAATGACGACTGGGCAGCGTGTGTGTGTGTGCGATCTTGTGTGAGCGGCTTTGCTTGTGTGCCTGTGTCTATGCACAGTACACCGTATCTGTACTGTGTGTGAACACTGGGGAGCATGTGTCAGTGTATGGTTGTGCTGGGTACATGCAGAGACATAGAATCTGAGTGCGATTGTGTGTGAGGTTTGTGTGTGTGTGTGTGTGCGTGTGTGTGTGTAGGGAGCAGACTCGTCCTCTCGCTGCCCCGGGGGCTCAGAGCCCATTTCCTGTTGTGCAGTGTGATAAGTTTCCCTGTCAGATCCTCCCAGCACCACTATATTTCTGATAAGCTCCACTGCTAGTTTTCCCGACCTCTGGCACAGAGATCAATTTGAGATTGATTCAGAATGCCCTGCTGGGCCGAGCTGGAAGATCAATTTGAGATGGATTGTTCACGCCAGGGGGCCAATGACACGCAGTGCAGTGCTCACTTGCTTTCTCTCCATTGCTTTCTTCACCCCTCACTTTCTTTGACTCCTGTTATTTCTTTCTCTCCGCATCTTTCCCTCCGATGTACTCCTCTCTCTTTCAATTGTTTCACACTTGTCCTCTTTACTGCTGTTACTCTGTATTATACCCTGCTGCTCTTTCTCCTTTTTTTGCATCAATCCTTATTCATGTCTCTGTTTCTCCCTCTTCCACCTGTACCTGCTAGGGACAGAGATGACTTCATTAGGAGAGGGACCAACCCCAGTAGAGTACTAAGCCTGCAGGACAGGAGATAACTCATCTGGCTTGGTAATGCACAGTGCCTCAGAACATATGGATATAAACTAACACACACATGCACACACAGTGAAGCTGCAAGAAAACATTTTTTATTTAAAACGATCATGGTTATTCTTGCCTAAGCCACCGCCGGCTCATGACCTTATCTCCTCAGAGCATCCTATCTGCAGCCAACATGTCTTTCCTACCTTCACACCTCCTCCCTCTGTCCACCTGTATTCTATCTTCTCTGTTGTCCTCTAGTCTCTCAAAGGCTTTGTCAGTGGCCCTGAAACCGGCAGATGCACTTTTCCTCCTTGTCTGCAGAGAGTGACCTTTTTCCCAGCAGTACATCCACCTCTGACTGCACTGACCTTTACCTACAGCAAAGCCCCAGTCATCTCTCAGGAATGGATTGCAAACCGCACATTGTCTGTGCATCCATGCGGAGAGAAAGCTGACAAAGGACAGAGGGAGGGAAAACTGGAAGGAAAATTAAAATAGCAGTTATGCTGTATAAATGATGTAGAGGAGAAAGGGTACAGTTGGCTTTGGTGAATAGTTATAGGGGCTGTTTTTGGCCTGAACCAAGTGACACCTGCCACTATAGTGACATGCTTGCTATTTATGGTCCCTCTTACTCACTCAGTCTCTCTTCAATTGGGAATCACTCCCAAAGAGACAAAAGAAGAAATAATAAAAAGCATAACAGAGAAGTTCAGACTATTTTCTCTCTTTCTACCCAGTCACTGCTTGATGCGTGAGCACTAGGGTTGGACATCGTAGGTATACAACCGACATGATACACATCTCGATACAGTGTCTCCGATCTGATATATTAAAGATACGTGTTTCATTTTAGGTTCACAGTGCAGTGTCAGTTTAGAAACACATGACTCACAGATTTAAGTATCCTCAAGACAAACTTCCGATTTGAAACTCAGAGGAGGATACCTTCACTCAGGGTCTGACATGTTCATTTACTTAGCTTACTCCTCTCACTAAATCATCCACAGCGCAGGTATCAGTGCATCCGGGGAGCTCATACTGTAAAACAATAATGTATTAAATGGATTTGACTGTATCATTAAAAACATTTAATAACTGCTGCATCTTGAAACTTAACCATTGGATTATCGGATGTTTTGGAGAAGCTGCAACAAAATTGTCACATGCAGCAAATCCATTTCCAACATTGAAACATATGTTGTCAGCATCAGTCAGGTGCTGTTTCTAGATGCAAGTACTTAGTTTAAATCAACTTCTTTTCTATATGAGCATTTTGTCCATATTGTTATTTATGCAGATTTCTATGCAGATTCTCACATCAGATATTGAATTATCTGATCACAGTTCTTATTCACTCTTGAATATCGATGGGTTTTTCTGCCTTCATTTAAAAAAAAAAAAAAAGATACAAATTTGTGTGATGCAGTACTAAAATCTTGTTGTGTTGGAAATGAGCCATAATGTGAAACACACACACACACACACACACACACACCAGACTAAAATTTGTTTCATGTTGGCTGTGCTGTTAGTCACAAGAGCTGCCTGACCTTGTTGTCTGCCAGAAAAACATTGCTACTCACAATGAAAACAATGATATATTAGTCACAGAGGCAAAGAACTCTCTCCACACTTGATTTAACTTCATTTTACCAAGGTGCAGACATAAGCAGAACAGACGTGCTATTTGTGAGGAGAAACTAAATGGCGAGAAATTCATCACTGTAAACTGGAGTATACACTCTAAAGTGCTTTCTCACAAATGAACAACCCGAGCTTAAGTCATGTTGCAGTTGGTTGATTTGTTTTTCTCTCCATATTTTACCTCGTTTTTCCTTGTTAGTTGATTTTCTGAATGTATATAAAAATGATTAAATATACAGTCTGTCCTACAGTGATTTCCAGCTGACTCAACAGTCACATGACATCTGCTTTTGTCCTGAAAGAAAATGAATGTGGTGGTTTGCTGGTTGTTTGTTGTTGTGTGCCTCCCCACAGAGCCACACAGTCCCAGTCATGAGCTCACACGAGACTTCTGCATAACAACTTGTGCTCAATTCAAATTGTAACCTGAAGTCCACCTTAGGAAGAGCATAGGGGGTACTGGTAATCAAGTCTTGCATCTATTTTACATGCTTACTTATGAGTTTATACTTTATGGATGCTATTTACTCTTATTAACAATTAATAAACATGAGTTATTATTTGCCCGTCTATGATTCTGCAACATGCACCCATCTCTTTTTAAATAATGTTTATAAGTGTCATTTTGAAAAAGGATCACGATGTTGTGTGTACCCATTTAGCTCTGGGTGACATGGTAACAGCTGGCCGTCAGCTGTGTGGTGACAATCAAGAGCGATGTCACCGAGAAATATCCAGCAGAAAGAGGTCGTTCACAGAAACGGGTGAACTTCAACATTGCATTTTTTTCCGATTGCCTCGATTTGCCCTTTGCTTTTTTCCCTGCTTGTGGTGGATTTACAGATGTCAGCCAAGCAAGCCTCAGGCTAGATACACATATACAATCTGTCGAAACAAGCGTCAAATGTTGAATGGGAACAAACAAGTTGAAGGAAGATTTGATTTTTTTTTTTTTTAAGAGAAAAAGCTATCAGATTATTCCCAGTTCCTCCATAGTGATAATTCTGGTTTACAACCTCTGTCTTCATCTTTTTTATTAGTTATGGTAACACCACATGGAAGACAAAATCAGGATAATAAAGTAAGACAGGGTAAAAAGCAAGGACTGAGGACTGAGATGGTCATTGAGCCAGATGTAAACTATATAGTGGCAGCAATGGTGGGTTAAAAGCTGTAACCAGGAGTCAATCTGTAAACTGGGAATGTCCCTGACAGTGGATTTCCTGCTCATCTTTGTCTTGTGTTACAAATAAATTTGAAAGACGTAGTTTCTTACTTCAATCTGTCTTGTACAATCACCCCTTTTTACACACCTCTCCATTCTGAGTGATTAACTTTGGGAGTAGATAATTTTTTTATTGCAGAAACAATAACATAAACAAAACAGTAATAAATCGGAAACACCACTTACATAACCTATTTCCTGACACCCTCTTATCCATGACTGTAATATCTGACAGCAGATTAGTCCTCAAGTTGCAGCTTGAGGAAATCATCTCCCACAGCTCTTGACAAGTGCAGAGTTCATATCAACCTCTCTTGCCCCCATCAGCCTCTTTGGGCCTTAATAACAGATGGATCTGCTGCATCGTTTCCATCCTGACTCAGACTCCTCTATGACTGGCCCCTCTGATAATTAAAACAGATGAGAGAATATTAAAAGAATGAAACACATGGAGAAAGCAGACGAAAATACCAGCGACCAGATGCTCACTACTCTCTGCCACTCGGCGTGGGGGCCGGTCCCCTCTCCTCCCTCTGCACCTCTCTTCTTTCCTCTCGACACTCAGATGCAAAATGGAGCAGATAGTAAAATGAGCAGTGTAATAACCTCAACAATGTCTGGGCACTTACACTGAGGAAACCCAGGTTGAGCAATTAGTTTTTGTTAAGGTCATTAAAGTAAATAATTGGCATGTTGTCATATTGTTGACAGAAAATAAACTGGAGAGACAAAGGGTAATAAACTGTTCAAATAACTGCTTAACTATATACGCCTTTTGTCCTGATTGGCCATGTCTCTCAACCACAGTAAAGGGTTAATTGTGTACACCTCTGACACACCTGAGCCTCCCTATAGGGGGGCCACACAGTATAGTTCACTGAGCATTCATGGTAATGCACTGGAGCAGACAGACGCTGTGGCGGCAACAGCCACAGCATCTGGGTTGTGAAATGCTTGCTCCTCTCATCATCCCATCCCTGCCTCCACAGCTGGGGCTCGCCAAGCGATACACTGTGACAGTCGGGAAGTATGAACCATAAATGATGGCAACAGCCATATGTTGTCAGGGTCACTCTGCAGCAGTAGGTTGGGGGGGCAACATATAAAAGTGTGGGAAAGTGAAAAAAAACAGGCCTGCAGACAGGACCACATAAAGACATAAAATGAAAAGCTTTCATTGGGTTTACCTATAGATAGAGGTAGAAAATTGAATTTTAAGCTCGATAATCCAACTTTCTAGCAGTAACGGTTCAGTAATGCTGGTAGCCCGCGTGGTGTTGGATGAGCAGATTACACTGCTTTAGCATCTTTGACATGAGTTCGAAAGTTTGTTCGCAAAGTAATCTAGGCCACAGGCAGAAGTGTTTGTTGGCCAGCGCAGGGAGAACAGTGGGAGGAGGGAGGAGAGGGGAACGCTGCTGCCAGCAGCACAGAGCGGGATTACTGGAGTCTGGACAGAGAGATTTTTGGTAGCTGTCTCCCAACGGTTTACATGTGTGACTGTGGCTGTGGTGTAGTTTCTCTTTCTGGGAATCAACTGAGTATTGATGAGTTTCCCTCAAATCTACAAGGGATATAAAATCTATAGCATATAGTTATAGACATACAATATATGGTATAGATATACTAATAACTCATATATAATGTTTTCATTTTTGTATTTTTAAGAGTTGGTTATCCTGACAGGAAATGATCACTTGCCTTTATTTATTTATTTATTTATTTATTTTACAGTGTGTGTCCTACTGTAAAAACTGGGATGAGATTTTGTACAAATACTAATTCACCGGTGATCCCCTGTAGTGTCACTATGAGCGTCTTATTTCTTTAAAACTAATGGACTTCCATAGTCCTGGTTACACATATTTTTGGTAATAAGAAAATACCTGCACAATTAATGACATCCCCACCAGCCTATGCTTTCCTTGTTTGTTTGTTTGTTTTTTCTAAATAGAAAATCCTGCATACTAATATGCTAAACTGCAAGTGTGATTAACACTGTACCTGCTTAATGTCAGCATGTTACCATCAAGCTCAAAGCACTGCTGCATACAGCAGAGCTGCCAGTATGGCTGGAGACTCTGAGTCTTGTTGTTTCCTATGTGCTGACAGGCTGGACAGGTTCTCTGCTTAGTTTAGCTGACTGAATCTGTCCATAAACCTGAATTGGCTACAGAAATCCAACTTGGTCTGCTTTAAGTCCACGCCGTTTCTGTGCAATATCAGGAGGGTTATATCAGGCCTGATACCTCAGGTGTTTTCCATTTGTGGTTAGTCACTGTGTGTGTTGTATGACTAACCTCATTAATGCATGGCCGCACGCCACTGGATAACTACATGGTGGACTGGGCAAATAATGTTTGGGGGTTTAAGGTTTAAGCAGAGCTGGTTGGAGGGAGTGGAGGAGGGGGCTCAGGCACAGAGCTGGATGAACTGCTTTCAAGAACATGCTGGGGACACAACACATTATGACCCATGCTGTGGTATTTATACTTCTACAGTATGAAACCAACAGAGGGATAAAAGTTGAGCTGCCTTCAATAGAAACAAATCAGTGTTCACTGTGGAGTCTGAAACATACGTGGAGCCCCGGTTGCACTGAAGACAGAATGAGATTTGCTGATTGAGCTCAGGACAAACAAATTGGCCTCAATCTGATAATTTATTTTCCTTTCTTGTTTACATTGCTAACCTATTTAGGATTCTGGTGTCCTCGAGTGGAAGTCCTGTAAATTCAGTGTTTATATTCTGTTTAGTCCAGTTGCTTTAACATTAAATATCTCACTGCAGAATCTCCGCTGTCAGCAAAAAGCCTGGTGTGCCTGTGTGGATTCAGGCATTCGCAGCAGTTTCATTATTATTATCATTCTGCATCTAAGTGGAGCTTTAAATTGTTTTTTTTCTTTTGATGTAGTGATGTGTAGTGATGACTCTCTTTTTTGTTTCACATCACATCATACTGTATGAAGGGCAACACAAAACATTGAAGAAAATGTGTCAGTAAGATTAAAGCTACTAAATGAGAATCTACAGTCGACACAGAGTACTTTCTGTGGTATAGAGTCAGTCAGGCCTGTAGACCTCGAGCTAGATGCAGTTAAAGGAGAGGGCTGGAGTTAAGAGTAATGAAGGTGTGAACAAATTCAAACAAGCCCACACAGTGTCATCTCCCCCACTGCCCTCCATCCGCTTGTCCAGCCATCTAAACACACAGTTTACGTTAGTGTAGCTCCACAGCGTTGTATCGAACCATCCGGCAATAAACAGTAATAAGCTCCAATCATACGTGTGCACTACATCAACAGATAGATTAAAACATTGACTGATGGAGACGGCACCTGTGGGTGAAATCAATAGCAGCTTACATACACAGCTGGTATGAAGCTAATAACGAATAATGCTGCATTGATTGGAAAGCCGAGGTGCAACCATTGAGTTACAGATAAAGGACTGCAGCAAATAAGAGAGCACATGATTATCTCTGAGAGTGTGTGTGTGTGTGTGTGTGTGTGTGTGGGGGGGGG
>OOFC01003456.1:68836-82290 GCA_900323345.1 Pseudochromis fuscus | reverse complement strand
GGGGGGGGGGGGGGGATCATACTCACCCATAAGTGGTGTTGCTGGCCCTCTTACTGGCTGCCCGAGAGCGGCTTGACTTCAACTCTCCACTCATAGTCATGTCTGCATGAAAGGGCAACAAATTAACTTTGTCGTGATACAGTAAAGAGCAGCATAACACAACAAAGGAAGACGACAAAGCACACCAAGATGAACGTCCAGATGATTGACACATTAACCCACACTCAAGTTGACTCCAGTTGAGTTAAACTGGCATGATCTGTACTAGCTGCTGTCATCTTTTGGCATGAGAAGGACTTAGGGCCAGCTGAGACTGACAGATGTTGTTTTCACATCCATCTCCCTTTATGTTGATTGCTCCTGCCTCTTCCAGCTAGCTGTTCACATACATTTTCTTATCCCATCTGAAAGAACACATCAGAAACTTGCTGCAGTCTTACACTTAAAGCTAAATTCTTCCAGCTCGCACATCTCATCTGCAAACACCTCTGTTTTCTATTTGCCAATTACCTATGAGCTACCTTGATTACAGAATACGCCAACAGCTCCTTGCTTCTACTGCAGCTGCTCGACGTTTATTCACAAAAGGTGAGCAAAAGGTAGAAAAGGGCAGGAAGAAAGAAGGAGGGAGAAGCCGGGAGGAGAGGAGTCCGGCCTGACACGGACAGATGGGTGGTGAATGGAGTGTGACTGGGCCAGCTGCACATACACTCACACAGCATGACTGTCAAATGGCTGGAAGCTACAATTAATTAAGTATGGGTCTGAATGTGTGAAAAGAAATTTAGACACGTGTATGCGCTTTTACCTCCCACAGCAGGGATAATTTCCTGACAGTTTATAGTCAAACAGTGACCTGCAGGATGGCTTCTCTGCAGCCAACAGTGTCTCTGCTGGTGAGAAACTGCACCCCTGCTGCTGACACCTTAACTATTATTTGTCTGAGCTGTGCACTCATGCACAACCAGTACACTACTCTATGAGGAATACATGTTTTAAATACTTCACAATGCATTAAAGTGCATTTTAAGTATTAGGGGGCATTAGGGTTCAATTTCACTCAGCCAGTGTTGTCTTTAATCTGTCAGAAAGTTGTAATGTAGCACATAATACTTAAATTTACTCAGTTTAAAGTACACCATGTTTCAATTATTAAACAAAGGTAGAATAGACCATACTTTTTATACACTAGTGTAATATTTTCATTGGACAGCAAGATCTTCATACACTAAAAAGACAAATATACCTTTTAAAAAATATATATATGGACTAATCTTTACAAAGGCTCAACATCAGAAAACAGAAGTAAGGTTTATTTTGTGTTTGCTGAGCATCACGATGACTGTATGATTGACTGCATGATGATTACACATGAAGGGAAGGGGAGGATGCTGCTGAGCACGGTTGTCTCGCTCAACAGGAGAAAACCTCAGGAGGTAATCAGAGCGCTATTTGGTAAACAAAATCCTATACGCCACAGTTACCCGCTCCAGGGCAGACTTCACATACATGCCCACACAGACACGTACAAATGTATCTTTGTTGTTTTTGTAGTGTAGTAAAATAAATAAACCACGCCAAGGTTTCTTCTTTTTTTTTTTACTGCAAACTCAGACCTGCAAACTAAAACAATGGCACATCAGTGATGTCTATAATACTGACAATAGCTGCTCCCTCCCTGTGATTTTTCTCCTCCATTTCTCAGCCAATGTAAATATCATTTGTAGCATATAATCTTTGTCCACATTATTCTCTGTTATTGTGTTGACTGTAGCGATGATTATTGCAATGATGATGGTGATCGATGGTTGTTGTGGTTGAAATGGCATAAACATTAAGCATATTGCTATTATCATTACTATTATCAGTGTCACACACACTATTTTGAATTTTAACCTCTATAAAAATAATAGTTAACAACACACTACACTTGTAATTTGTTTTAGAGAGAGGTATTTATCATGATAATGTAAAGTGATGGTATGCATGAGACGATCGTAGAAGAAAAGCCTTAACTAATGTGCAGCATTTGTGAAAAAAAAAAAAAAAATCCAGTTTTTCTTATGAAGACATGTTTTACTGATGTTAGTATAGGTAAGTTTTTTAAGTAACTTTTTAACTATTTTAAGTATATTTTTTTCATTATTGCAATTATAAGAGGTACAAATAAGAATACATCTGACTCCAATACAAATTGATCATAAAAATATCTAGGTTGTGTGTAGAAATGGCTCCGGTTGAACATGACAGCACTTGTGTAATTATATGGAACTGGAACAGAAACTGATTCCTGTTTTTTGGGCAGAATATTCTGCCTTCCCAAGGGTGTTATCCTCTTCATTATGTTGATATGTCTGTATGGTAATAGTATTATTGCTATGGGCGGTATGTCATATTAACATTGCATCATGAGTCACGATTCTCATTATAAACCAGCTGAATCAGGGACAATTCCAACATATTGCAGCTAATAACTGGCAGGTAGACACAGATATCAAACAGCAGTGTGATAAAAGAGGAGCAAAGGGCACCGGAGGACACATCAAGGTCGCATGTGACGAGCCATAATGAGTTACAAAGCCTCGGCCTCTGCCACAGTCCACAGTCTGTCACTGTGCTTTGTATCAGCGGATGTCAGGCTAACTGCCAGACTGTCGCTTCATAAAGAGCCAAAGCGAGAGCCGGCTTAATCACACTACCTGGAAACAAAATTACACAGCAACAATGCAGAAAAGCTTTTTTTTGGAGTCTCCAGAGGAAGCAGTGGGAGGTGAAGACCCCAGTCAGCATCCACTCTGCTGAAGTGCCTTTGAATGGTCTCCTCAGGAAATAGGAACCTTTACTTCCCCCTTTCAGCATGACCTGACACCTCTACCTGTAGTTAGACTTTAGATTATCCATGTATGCAACTGTGAAACTAAAAAACTGAAACATCATGACAGCCTGCAACATAGCATTGGGGGAATCTGTGCACAGCTCTCATTTTATGTTCCCAGATATTTTTTTCCGTAAGCAGCCTAATCTTCTGCAGAGCCACATTCACAACCCACAGACATACACCCAAAGTCTCTGATGTGTGGGAGATGTAATAATAAAATGATCAGATAAACACATTGCTAAATTTGCTGTCGTCTATCATCCTTTAATTCCTTCCTAATTCTTCGATTTTTCACGCACTGAGTCGAACCGCATCCTAAAATGTTTGATGTATTTTTCAGTTTTAATAAATTCATCAAATTTCAACACGGATCACAAATGCTTGAGCTGATGACTGACACTGATATATTCAGAGGCATGTCAATCAAAAACAATATTTTGTAATCCTCTGTTTCCTTTCTCTTTCTACATTTCACAAAAAAGACTAAAAAAAATAAAAACAGCAGGTTTGCAACAATCATTTAGACGATCCAAATGATTTTACAACAAAGTTTATTTCACTTTAACCAATTTGACAGATTTAGGAAACAAACTCAGGTATATATCTGTTCTTCTAGTCTTGTTTTCTTCCTGTGTCTCGTATTGTATTTCCACTTTTACTGCTTATAAATGCCACTTCTTTTGAAGTAACTGGAATTGACATTGACAAAACCAACTTTTTGATCATCATAGCACAGAACAAATTGGAAATGAAAGATGAATTACTACTGCCTGTCAAGCAGCAATTACAGATCAGGACTAAATGGCATTTTTGCACATTTCTTCACCTGGGTTTGTTCTGTTTTCACATCTATTTTGCATTAATTTAATTACTTCGTCTGTATACTTCTCACTGTGCTATTGTTGGTGGTTACAATTTTCCTCGGCGTATATTTCTTTTTTTAGAGCTCACTTGCCACAAGGTCTATTAATGAATAACAGTCTGGTACCCTACATATAAAGGTAATTTGTCATTGTGGATGTAAAAGTGTAGCATGCATGCATCTTGCTGGCATGCCCCATTCTCTACATCTACAACTGACCTCAGGTCAGGCTTCGTGCCAAGTGACAACCATGAAGCCTTAGTTTCCACTCCACTGACTAAATGCAGTGTAATCACAGGCATTACTGTCGGCATATAACATGGATTATTACACGAAAGGAAAGAAGAACCACAAAGACTTAGGAAAAATGAGATAGGTTGATATGAATAGATGGCACGCTGAGACAGATGCTGGCGTGTGCCAGAACAAAAGCTTGACTTTCTAAACCACAGCAGTGAATAGGAGGCAAATGAAAGCTCTCACATTATAGTGACGAAGACGAGGGCATGACGCGAGTTGTCGACCCTGAAAACATGCCACATCACATCACACTGCATATAGACAGCCTAAGATAACTCCCATGTTCACTGTAATAAACTTGTCTGACGCCTTTGCTTTCATGTATGTAGTTTTGTGAATACACTGCAGTTTCTGAGTTAGTGTGGAAGTTGTGAGCAGATGCTGCCGCTCTGTCTTCTTGTCTGGTAAAGTACTGTCGTTAGGAAGTGCAATTCAATCAGCCACTAAAGAAAAAGAAAAAGAATAAAATGCAAGCTGAGCCATCACGAGAGATTGGAGCACGACTAACAGGGAACCTTCATCCCTCCCTGTCCAATAAGCCTTCATGGGCAGAGACCAGGTGTTGACCTTGTCAATATGAGAAACAAGTTTAGCTTTGATCAAGTTCCTCATATTTTTAATTTTTTTAATTTAAAGGTAAATGTGTCTGAAAAACAGTGCTTACACCACAAAGTCCAGCCTTCACTACATTTCCACAGTACCGTTTCCTAACCACCATCGGTCTGGATCAATGTGTGGGTACGGAGAATGCCTGATAAAACAGCTGTGAGATCCACAAATAAAAAGGGATCTGAGCTTTAGGATGAAGTGCAGAGATGAGCAAACACAAGCTCAAAGACTTGTAGAGGGAAAAGCTAAAAATGGCACTGGGGGGAGCAAAGAAATGAAAGCCACAGTGCAAAATACTGTCTCTCAGAAACACTGTGCTGCATGCAAACATCCACTAACATGCATGCACACACACACAGGGATAAGCTCCGGTTATACTCACATCTCGGACTGAACAGGGTCATATCAGGGATGCAAAACAACCAGAAAACTGAGAGTTGAAGGGCTAGCCGAGGATTTTTTCCCCCTTTTTTGGCTTCTCTCTTGTAACTCTCTCTTCTGACGTCCTCACTCTTGATGTGTGTGAGTTGTGTTGATTGTGTGTGTTTTCAGGCTGCCGTTTGTCTGACTGCTGAGATACTACTGAGTCAGTGACAAACCAGCTAGAGAAGCACCAACGGGATGTACCAAATGTTTTCCTGTGACAGGGGTGGACAGGGGTGCACTGGGCTGTTCCATTAGCAGGAAAACTGGCAGGAGGATTGGATGAGTGTGCAGCTGGTTCCCCCCTCAGCAACAGGAGCTCAGGGCTTACAAATTCCAGCCAGGCAAAGAGCAGGCTGCTGTAGTGTGTGTGTGCGTGTGTGTGTGTGTGTGTACCTTAATGCAATGTGTCAAACAACAGAAGCCTGAAGACACAGCTGTGCACATGCTTCACCTCACATTTAATTGACACAGTACAGTCCAAAACAGTGTATACTCTACAAATAAACAACATGACACTTAAACAAGGGCTGGCCAGCAAAAATAGACTAACAGCATTGTATGAGGATCATTTATTTATTATTCCAATACTTTTTTCAAAAGGCAATCGGGGAACACCTGCACACATACATGTTGGAGAAAGAATACAGCAAGTGTTTTTGATAAACTAAAATACATGTATAAGTTGAAAATGTTCAGTGATTGAACACTGAACCACACCAATACTGGATGGTGAGCCTCCTGTGAACAAACTAAGGACCTGAAGCTTTTATTACAACTCTACTAATGTCATTTCTATGACATGCCACAGCTTTATCTCCATTATTGAGATCTTGATTATAATTAATACTGCATCTGACACACACACAGCAGAATCCCTTTTTACATATTGCAAACCGTGCGTGCTCTCTAATCGTTGTTCCATTTTTGTTGTGCAGCAGTCGGAGAGAGAATACACCTGAGGGTGTTTAATCTTTCTTGCTCCCGAGGAGGGACTTTCATGTGGGTTTAATTAGCTTCTTTAACAACCAACACAGGGTAAGACTGACTGGCTGCAAGCCAAACTTTAATCTTAGTCAACTCTAAAATGATTATTACCTCTTTTCACACTACACTTAACCCAGGCACAATTGCATTATTAAACTGTTAACCCTTGGATAACTGTGTTGTCAACGCTGTGACAAGCAGCTAAATTAGCCTGGGGACCTTCAGCATGGGCTACAATAGCACTGACTGAGAAATGTGTAAAGTGAAGAATAATGTTTTTTTAATATAAAATATAAAGAGCATTGTGATTGTATTTCAGTGCTGATGGATACATTTAAATTCAGCAAATGCTTTTGGTTTTTTGGTGACGCATTCATTCCAACTAAAGCGGACCAGACCAGTATTTATTTATTATGAGAAACTTAGGTTTGGTTCAAAAAATATTTTCCTCATGAAGCAGGATACCTTGAATGGTAGACAGGGTCACTGAGAAACATTTGTATTCTGACCTTGTGAAACTCAAACCATAGAGTCTGTCTTTTGTTGGCTGTCATCTGATTTAAATCTCAGAAACAACTCCTGTGAACAGAGCGGGAACATAACAGGTGGAGAAGTACCACTTTTCTCTGAATGACGCACACATGAATGTACAAAAAGCTGTATTTTCATAAGACTCCTGGTTTATAATGCGCAAATGTATTTTTAATCATGCCTCACAGCTTTCATCAGAATTTTACAGCTTTTCTTTTGTACTCATTGTGTATGGAAAA
This sequence comes from Pseudochromis fuscus, assembly GCA_900323345.1. Classification (NCBI taxonomy): domain Eukaryota; kingdom Metazoa; phylum Chordata; class Actinopteri; family Pseudochromidae; genus Pseudochromis; species Pseudochromis fuscus. Next base: position 75,461 of record OOFC01003456.1, on the reverse strand, counting down.
CGGGTTTTCTGGGCCAAACAGCATTGCATGAAATACAGTTCAGACTGTGACCGCCACTGAAATTTCAGCACAGACCTGCACTGTTCCTGGTGACTTTTTAAGAGCCCAGGAAACCAGGAGCATGTCCAGGTCCATACGGTTCTCTAAATATGTCCAAGAACACACATCCAATCACTGTTTACAACTTTGTGCGGAGTGTCCTCCAGCTTTATTTGTTTATGGCTTTTACTTCATCAAGTCTTACCAGAGAGGTGTGTTCACTGCAAGCCATCAGAGGAATTAAAAAGAGAAACAGCAGAGAGGGTGGGGGGTGGGGACAGTAGGGAGGGAAAGAGCTAGTAGAGCAGAACTCAGCTTGACGCAGTCCAGTGGTCTGACTCACCTAAACATAAAGGGCTGAGTGGGGTGAGGGTAAGCAAACAGGGGGGAAATAGCCTGCATGCTTTTAGGAAATATGTGGAATGGATTCAAATGTACAGGGAACAGAAGACCAGAATAAAACAGAAGGAGATGATTACAAAACATAATAAAAAAACATCTTAGTGCAGTTGAAAAACAACAAACAACATATACAACATGTGCGGAAATAAAAACATGTATATAGATTAAAACTATTCATTTTGAAAGTGATCTGAAAATAATAATATTAAAAAAAAACCTAGGTGTTTATGTTGAAATTCAGCCATTGGCCTGCAGAAAGAGATTTGTTTTAGCTGACATACTCAAGCTGTGCTTAGCCAACTGACAAATTGACCACATAACAAAGCACATGCTGTCGGCTATATACTGTTGATGAACTCTCATGAGGAGGCAGGAAGCCATGCTGTGGTTTAGCAGTCAGCGAGTAATGACTGAGGACAAAAAAAACAAAAAAAATTCCTGCGTGGAAACTTCGATGTAGAAACGCTGGCTCTTAACAGTTCAGAATTAGACTTACTACTAAGAATATTTGACACAAATACTTAAACCGCTTATTTCTGCCGTGTTCAGACACATACATTTACAGCCAAGTCTCAGCTAAATTCTCACAAAAAAATTAATGGAAATCTTTTGGAGAGCAGAAAGATAGAGTTCAATGAAATTATAATACAGGTAATATTTGACCACAAACTCAAAAAAATACATTTTAATATTGATTTGGGTCCATTTTGTTTGAGATTTTTACAAATAAACACCAGAACAACAAAATGTGAATGTTATGATATTGATGGAGGTTACTCTGATATTCAGTTAACAGTTCTTCACAATGTGTCATTTTTATTGTTGACCGTGCTCACTATTTTAATGAGAATATTTTTTCTTTTTGTTTGTTTTTGAGGGTCTGTCACATGATTGCTGAAGAGGAAACTGTGCAAAAAAAACAAACACTTTTGGACTCGCAATAGATTGTCTTTAACTTCTGGTGTCAGTGTAATCATGCTGACACAAACTAATGAGATTCTTCCCAGACTGGTTGCACAAGGTATTCCTGCACAGTTAAGAAGCAGCTCAAACTACTGCATCATACATTTGAAATACAGATACAATTAACAAAACAACATCTATTACATGAAATCAAACAGAGCTCCAGACCCAACACAGGTTACTTTGATTCTCTTATCTCATCCTCATTATTGTTGACTTCTGCTCCTGCTGACCTTGTATTCAACTGAGACCTCTCTCAGTTTGATATATTCACCCACATGTGTTTGTATGTTCACTACAATTTACAGCAACAGTTATGAGACCTCCATAGTTATATAGTTGTCATAAACATGTTGAGGAAATATCTCAAAATCACAAACAGTCATAATATTTATGAACACAATGAGTTTGTGTTCAACACAATATCTGATTGTATGCAACTATAGCATGACTGGAAAACAAGATCTGTTTGTTTTTGCCACAAGGCAGCAAGAACAAGCACTGTGCCCAATATTGATGTGTCATCACCTTGGTATAGAAAACATGCTTTCAAACTGTGGCTTATTTGCACATCCAGCAGAGCAGCAATATTCGTAGTCCTGCTTCTTGCCACCTGGTGAATGTAAGTCCAACATTCGCTCTGTTTATCCTTCAGACTGTGTAGATTCGTGACTCAGAGGGCTCATCTCACATTGCCATTTGATACTGGGTATTATAGGAAATCACTAGTATAACCTGTATAAGTTAAGGGAAAGCTTGTGGTATATTTACATGTTTAGAGAAAGTGTAGATCCAGGAAAAACTGAGAAAACCAGTTGATTAATTCGTCTGTTTACGAGACGACTGAAGCCAACACGTCCCATTCACACTCTGCTCTTCTGATTAGCCGATCTGAGCGTTCACACCCAGACAGACAGTGCAAAGCACCAATGCCCAATGAAAATCAGTGTTCAGCGGGGTATTACTATATCTTGACATGATAATCTTCTTTTTAAATGCGCTACTGCTCTTTTCCCCCCACCACAGAGCACTGCAGACAGCTCATACATTATCATTGAGTGCCTTTTCTCTTTTCTTCCCCTTCTCTCTCTGTGTCACACCCACTGACTCCCCCCCACACCGTCCCCCCGCCACTCTCTGTAGCTTGAGTGTCTCAGTGTGAAAACCTCATTATGTTCTGCTACTGGACCTGCAAACTCAGTTGGACAGCAAGTTATAAGTCCTGGTCTGAGCCAGTGTGCCTCGTGTTGTGGTGTTGTGTGAGAGCGGCTGCACGTGCACTCAGACCTCATTTGTGTGTATCGCTATGTGTGATCAGTGGTGAATGAATCAAAAAGGGCTTCATCACAGTGACAGTGCCCAGGTGGCTTGATTTTTTTAAGCATTAAATAACTGTGACAGCAGGGTGATTTGGCTGGTGATAAGAGGCCGGCGGCCAGCTATGCATTTCACAAGGCTTTAACTGGCACCTCATTCACTCAGCGTTGCTGCTGGCCTTCAGCTATTACACTTAACACACTCTCTTGCTTAGTAATAACCATTCTCTAGCAGCATTTTGGCTTTTTCATCCATGCATGCATATACATGTGGAGAAGTTGCTGCTGTTGGGTTTTTAAGTGACATGATGAAAAAATATCCACAACCTTGAAGTGTCATCTTTTTGATGCTTTTACTAAAAAATGTCGGCCAGTGTAAAGTGGTGTAAAACACAGGATTGGACCGAGTCTTTGTTGTTGAGATTTGGTTTTAATGCTGAAACTTGAATGTGAGATAACAGTGTTCTCTGTCCAGTTTGATCTCAGTTTTGGATGAGGCTGTCTCTCCCCGGAGCATCACTCGGACGGACACCACACACACGACTGTGCACCGTTTCCAGACATGTGATGTATTGAACAAAGAAAAATGACTCAACAAAGAGCACAGCAGGTTCCTCAGAGGATGATCCAACTTATATTGGCCAGTCTCTGATGAGTAATTAGGAGGAGGATTCAATTATGCTCAGAGATTCTTAAACTCCGTTAACTTTGCCTTAGCGCCTCTTTCCTTGCCTCCTGCAGTGAGACAAACACAACGCAGAGTGTGGCAGGACTGAGCAGCATTTTCAAACAGCTCCATTCATCATCCACCACAGCCCTATCTTTTTGTGTCAGGGATAGCCTTGTTCACTTGGACTGCCCAGCTGTGACGAAAAAAAAAACCAACCTCTTAACTAACCAGACATTTCTGCATCTGACCAGAAATCAGAACAGAAACACATGAAAACATGAGAGCACAGCACCACAGACGACATATCAAAAAACATTAAACTACATGTTTAGAATATATTTGTCTTCATGCAGGTTGTGTTTGAGAACATTTTCACAAACAAGTCATCCTCCAAAAGCGCCATAAATAAAATTGCTGATATTTTGAAGAAGCTGTACACACAAGGTGCTTATTTAACTTCCTCAGAAAACTTCATTATTTACACTCCTTCATGAATCCCTAAAATCAAAGGAGCTGGATGATCTACATTGTATATAATGAGCACAACATAAATGCAAATTATACTGATGTCTACTGAAGTAACACCCAAATATATCAGCTGTAGTGAATAATTATTCAGATAAATTCAGATAATCATAGGGACAAATAAGTATCTCAGTAATATAGTGTATATAATAAATTAGTAAACATGGCCAAGCAAGGTGACTTGTTGATTTACAGTCACTTAAAGCTACATTTGCAAATATATTAGAAAACTGTTGCCAATTTACACATCAAGTAGACAAGAAGCAATGTTTATTTGGAGTCTTATTTGCACCATCTTAGTGGAAATAAACACAATATTCACTCTCCATTTAGCTCTGCTTTGGTCTCCATCACATCCTGAGGGAAATAACTGGCTCCGCTGTAGGTCTTCAACCTGGGAAAAAAAAAAAGTACAACTGTATAAAGCATTGTAGAGCTCAGAGGAACAACCTTTCTGTTTACACACACTGTCATGTACAAACATTGTAAGTGAGTCTGTGACCTGCTGACTGACTTCACCAGACCTTTGCTTTTATCCTTTGAACTCTGGAAAGCATAAACTCCAGCTGGTGTCAGCTGAAGGCCACAGAACGATTCACTCTACTTTAGACAGACGTTAGACAGAGAGACAAAAAGATTGTTCTCTAGCTGCCACTGAAATAGATAATTGCTGGATATTATAATTCATTTTTTCGTTTATGTGATTTAGGGCAGATGAAGGTCAACCAAGTCTTGTTTTCCACTTCCCTCAAGTAGCAGCATTACACGAGCTAACACTGTAATGACACAGTTCCTATCTCTGTTGGCTATGAATAAAATTCAGATTCAATTTCAGGTCAAAGAAAAATGTTTTGGGGTCATTTTATGTTTAGTGTTCACTAACGCTGCAGATGATGTGCTCACACGTGTGTTTGTGAGCAGTTTGAGTGTTATGTTAGTGTTTGAATGAGGTCAACATCATAAATATCAAATTCATGCACACAGGATATTCAGAGTGGTGTTGTAAATAAAGGCTTTAGTAAAGATAAACTGAACAGAGGATGGGCAGTGAGGCTTTGATAGTTTGTGAGATGAGCTTCTGAGGTTAACACAGTGTGAACTGAAGTGATGGACAGACCCACACTGACTACAACAGCTGACACAGTAAAGACTGCTGCTGGCTTGTATACTGGCTTAAGAAGTCATTTGCATTCGCAACATAATATATTGTTATATTGTAATAGAATAGTATTTAACACTTTATCCAACCTATTCCTATTTGTTGAAAACCTGATAAGTGGTATGCATACATTGATCACATCCTGCCTAGACCAAAATCATTGTTAAGGTTTTTCTTAGAATTTGCAGAAAATCCATGAAATGCCTGCAGCTTGCTAGAATCAAGTGCATACATGGACTTTTTTGGCAGGAACAATAAGCAAATGGTATTTATCTTGCACTTCAACACAGGAGTTACAGAAACAGGTGAAGGAAAAGGTAAAATACAGACTTGTATACATGGGCACATATTGAATAGATGATTAGATACATTAATTATGTGCACTGATTTTGCTTGTATCAGGAAAAGGTGTCACAGAGAAAACATAATCCTTTACTTCCTGAATAGCTTCACTGCCGCCTGTTAGAAATTATTTCATTCATTCATCACCTTCTTCTTCAAAGGTTCATCTTGTCAGGTTTGTTTGAATAATTGGTCAGTGGTCAAACTTTTAATGCTCTCACTCAGAACAAGGTTAAAAGACTATTTACCCACTTTTCTGCTCAGGTGTCCCAGTGGAGCAGAGGTTAAGTCATGGATGAATAACAACTTGTACAAATTTGTACAAGTTGAAATAATCTGACACTGATCTGAGCTCTATAATGTAAGTATATTTGTTGAGATACAATCCATATGAATACAGTTTGTTCATCAAATTATTTCCCTCTCTGTTGCAACTATAGATTTTAAAGAGCCATCAGTGTTTTCCTTTTATATGATATGAGTTTGCTTTTCAGACTGCCACACAGGAAAATCAAAGAGAAACAGAAGGACTCAGCATACATACTCCTCTTAATGACAGGGCCAAAAGCACATCTCCAGAAAAATAACAATTCTCCTGTTTGTTTGTTTGTTTGTTTGTTTTTTGCAGCTCCACTATGTTTGTGTGATGTCATCTTTATCCACCCTTCATTTTATACTGTTTCTCCCATATTAATTTAATATTTAAAACAAGGAGATATTATCATCTTAAAGCTTGATATCTGTGATATTAAAGTTAAACATGTATGCATAAAGAAAATATGATATCAAGCCATAAAGTAACACTCATTAGAAGTCATTTATGTTATAGTGTGATATTCACAACTCAAAATGATGTCTTTAGTTGTAGACGTTGTGGTGAGGATGTCTGTGTGCTGGTTTAGAATTGTTGTTGTGTATTTGTTTTTTCAAAACATAAAAAAAGATCCAGTTACAAAAGTACATTACATGTTCACACTCATAATATTCTTGTATATAGACTCCAATATACATGAATCCAAAGTAAATGGTAAATGGAGTACATTTATATGATATATATATTATATTTATATTTCATGACCTAAGCTAGGTCCCAAAGCACTTTACAAGGCAACTCATTCACCCATCACACACACACACCAATGGCGACAGAGCTGCCATGCAAGGCGCTAGCCACCATTGGGAGCAACTTAGGGTTCAGTGTCTTGCCCA